>CAUYPK010059837.1:0-75040 GCA_963574355.1 Loris lydekkerianus
GCAGTCTGCATCGTACCCAACGCACAGTGGAGCTAAACCCTGGTGCAGTCTGCATCGTACCCAAGGCACAGTGGAACTAAACCCTGGGGCAGTCTGCATCGTACCCAACACACAGTGGAGCTAAACCCTGGGGCAGTCTGCATCGTACCCAAGGCACAGTGGAGCTAAACCCTGGTGCAGTCTGCATCATACCCAACACACAGTGGAACTAAACCCTGGGGCAGTCTGCATCATACCCAAGGCACAGTGGAGCTAAACCCTGGGGCAGTCTGCATCATACCCAAGGCACAGTGGAACTAAACCCTGGGGCAGTCTGCATCGTACCCAACGCACAGTGGAGCTAAACCCTGGTGCAGTCTGCATCGTACCCAAGGCACAGTGGAACTCTACCGCCCAGTGAGAAGGAGTGAATTGTCCACACGGTGGATGAATTTCCAAATGACTGTGCTAAGAGAAAGAAACCAGACCAAAAAGTTGAGAAGGTACATTCTCTGTGATTCTGTCTGTCCCCAGCTAAAGAAAACGCAAACTAATCTATAGTGAAAGAAAGCAGACTGGTGGTTACCTGGGGACAAGTCTAGAGGGGCGGGTGGATTGCAGGGGAACAATGATGGGAGACTTGGGAGAGGGCTCATAGCTTTGATCGTATCGATGGTCCCATATATTCCCCTACACCCCATTCATGATACTGTACACTTCAAATACTCAGTTTATTATACTTGCAGTACTCCTCAATAAAATTGAATCAGAAATGAGCCATCTACTTGAATGTCCTGTAAGTTATACGTTAATAAAAAAGCAAATATCAACTAAAAACGCATTTTGATCATGCATCCCTGTCTTCCTGGCTCTCTCTGCTGTCCCCAAATGAATCCTTCCGTGTTCTGATTGCCCTTGGGATGGAAATTATGCTTCCCCACCCTCACTGGGCTGCCTCCAATATCCTCCAAACATCACATCCTGCCCCAGTTCAAGACTGTCTCATCTGACCACCTGGAACCCTGCTGTGTTAATATGGTGGGGCTCCCCTAACCAAGTTCCACCACACGGCAGTGGGCTCTTACAGCCTTGCGTTCTGGAGGCTGAAGTTGAGACCCAGGTGTCTCAGGGTTGGTTCCTTCTGAGGCATCTCTCCTTGGCTTACAGACAGCATCTTCTCCCTGAGTCCTCACCTGGTTGTCCCTCTGTGAAATTCACATCTGAATTTCTCTTGTTTAAGTCCATCAGACGCATTAGGTTAGGGTCCACCCTGATGACCTCACTTCAACTTGATTACAAAGCATTTAACTCCAAATCAGGTCACTGCACATTGCTGGGGTCAGGATACTAACATACACATCTGGAGGCCACAGTTCAGACCTACACTCCCAGCCCTTCCTGAAGACCCTCTTCCTCTCCCGGGGCCACCCTCTCCAGCTCTTCTCAGCTCATGCCCTCTTTCATCACAAAGCATTTCCCAGAGCCACCCGGCCACTCTGGCCCTTTCAGAAGATTCTCTGGATGTCCATGGTGCAGCATGGACCAGTGATCCCTGCTGGGCTAACCTTGGCCTTCCTGCCAGCGCCAAGCTAACACAGGTTTCAGTGAAACGCCATGTCCTGGCTTTAGTGGACCATGTCTAGGGCCCCAGAGAGTGTAGATTGCTGTCTGCACCCTCTTGGCTAGAAGGCAATCTCACAGGCTACTGCAGGCAGGGGCAGGGTTCTGGGCTTCCTGGTCTCTCTGCTCATTTCCACAAGAAGAACTCAGGGCTACACCTGGAGAAGCCCCCAGGGATGGATGGCAGGGGGGGGCCCTTGGCCTCCCAGAGCCTCAATGTCCCTAGCTGGAGCACAGGATTACAGTGGCCCCTAGGTGCAGGGCTGCGAGAGTGTCAGCTGCATGTAACAGCTGGTATCAGTCTTGGCACCAGGACCGTCAGCACTAGGGGATGGAAGCTGGTAGGCAGAGGGGCCTAAGGCCAGTCCCACCTCCAAGCAACAGGTCCTGACAGCCGACCAGCTGGGATCCCAGAGTTGGTGAGTTGTCTCTTAGAAATGCTCTCCTTGGGCTCCCCAAAAATATGAAGTGAAGTATATGCAAGGCCAGGGTGAGCAGTTAAAAATAGACTCTTCAGAGAGAGAAACAGAATAGAGAGTTTCTACAATGTATTATTCAGAAGGTGTGGTATATGCCCCCCCCCCAAGTTAGTAGACATGGAAATTAAAAACGGACAGGAAAATGTACCACATAGTCGAGAGAAAACAATAAAAACTGACCCCAAGGTAATTCATGGGCCGATGAGACCATCACAAGGACACAGAAAACATTAACCACAAAATTTATAATATCGAAACATCAACTTCATCAAATTTAAAATCTTCTGTACTTCACAAAACAAGGTAAGGAAACTGACAGCAAACCACGGACTAGGAAAGAATATTTGCAATGCACGTCTCTGACTCTCAAAAGGACTCTCATAACGCAATCCTAAGATAAACAACCCAATAAAAATGTGGACTAAAGGTACGATCATCCACTCAACAAAGAAGATACCTCCCTAGCCAATGAACACACGCAGTGCCGCTCATGGCGTGAGTAATCATGGAAATGCAAATTAAAAACCACAGCGGATGCCCCTCACACGCACGCGGCGATGCCTGAAAGGTGGGCAGAACGGAACACAGGCAAGGCCACAGGACATCTAAATTCTCACACACTGATGGTGGGCGTGAAGTATCATACAACCACTTGGAAATCATTTGGCAGTTTCTTACAAAGCTAAATATATCATCTTTACTCTAAAACCCACTCCTAGGTATTTTCCCAAGAGAAATAATATCCACCCACACAAAGAGTCATACATAGCAGCAGAGACTGGAAACAAGCCACTGTCCCTCAACACATGAGTGGATAAACAATCTACGGACATATTTGCAATAAAAATAGAACAGAGTGAAGATGCACGTGCCCTCGGGCATGGCTGAGCTAAAGCAAAGGGCAAAGAGCCCGGGCCTGGGGCAAGCCCATCTGCAGCAGGCGAAGCTAACCCAGCTAAGGAGGCAGATCAGTTGTTAGCTGTAATGGGGAGTGGGCAGGTTGATCGCAAAGAGACATGAAGGAACTTTCTGGAAGGCTTGTCTATCTTGGTAAACATGCTGGTTACCCAACTATGTATGTTTGTTGACTCACTGAATGGTGCACTTACATTAGCTGGTTTTATCATATGAAAATTATACCTCAACAGAGCAGATTTTAAAAACTCCTTGAGCTGTACACTTAAAAGATGTAAAATGCAGTAAATATAAATTACACCTCTGTAGAGTGTTTACACCCCCTGGGCATGGGGCTGGGTGTCTTGTCTCTCCTCTCTGCCCCGGGACTAAACAGCATAACACATGCAGAAGTTTGTGTGCCCAAATCCAAATGTCATCTTGCGGGGCTTGGCCAGGCCTGGGGGCAGGACGGCAGGGCCAGCATTAACCTAATGGCAACTCAGTTTTTGGAAGCCACATCCCAGGTTGCCATGGTAACAAACTGTCCCACCTTTCAGAGGCTAAAACAACAAAGGCGCATATCTCACACACTCTGCATGGGTGCACAAGTCTGCCCTGTGGTTTCTCTTCAGGGTCCAAGCTGAAGGCACAGCCCTTGGTGAGGCATGCTGTTCTCACGGTGACACCCCATGGCTCGTAAAGCCTCCACTCAGACCAAGGGCCCACCTTGGACAACATCATAAATTCCACCACAGTAAGGAGATATGCGGTCCAGCAGCACAGGGTTGGGGTCGAAGGCTCTGCTACACGGGCACTGCCAAGCCACAAGGTGAGAGTGACATTGTTCCATCTTAGAGAGATGGGACAGCAACTGTTGGGAACAGAAGTGTAATCTGCAACATCTTCCAGTCAGCTTTGACAAGGCAAGAAATCCACGCTTTGCTCTCTGCCCGTGTCCTCCGTGTCCCTCTCTCCACTGGGTGAGGGAGAGCAAGGAAGAGGGTGATGAGTTACTCACCTTTCCATCCTTCAAAGCCCCAACCCTGCTCTCCACCACCCAGGTCCCCCAGGTGCCCTGACTGTTCCCAGTGTCTGGGCCCAGCAGGTGCAGTGTCAAGATTCCAGGGAAGCTGTGCTCTGACAGCTGAGTATCAAGAGATTTCCCCACCAGGTCCTGAACAAAGGGAAGTCCTGCCACTAAAAACATGTTTGCAAACTGTGGCACCGTCTCATTCAGTCCCACAGCCCTTAGGAGTGGGAGCTTTTGTGTCCAGAGAGATTAAATGACTCACTGGGGCATACCCTGCTGGTGCTGTGAGGAGTTGAAACATGAACTAGACTTCTGCGTTCTGAGACTCTGCCCCAAATCAGGCCATCTCTGAGCAAGGCCCATGTTGTGGGAGGCTGACTAATGGCCCCCAAAAGATGTCTCTATCCTAATGCCTGGAATGTGCAAATAGGGCTTGGCAGGTGTAAGTGATGGGTCCTGAGCTGTGAGATGAAGCAGATGGGCACGAAACGTAATCACAGAGTCCTGAGGCAGAAAGGCAGGAAGGCAGGCAGAAAGGAAGTGATATTATAACACGACAGAAGCAGACGTGGGGAGGAACTGGGAGCACAGCACACAGCTGCTTTTAAACACAGAGGAAGGAGCCCTAATCCAAGGGATGCAGGTGCCTTCAGGAAAGTGGAAGGAGCAACGGGTGTCCCCCCTAAGACTCCAGACTAACCCACCTTCCAGACACCTTGATCTTAGCCCAGGGAGACTGATTTCAGCCTTCTGATATCCAGAAGTATAAGAGAATAAATGTGTGTTACTAATAGCTGCTACATTTGTGCTAGTTTGTTTAAGTGGCCATAGGAAACTAATGCAGGTGCCAAGCAGTGGGAACCTTTCTTGGCATCATGGAGCTCTCCATGATACAATCACATCACCTAAGGCATTAGACTGTCACAGCCCAGTAACCTGGTAGGTCAGCTGAAGGACGGTGGGCTTGGACAGGTGAAGTGACATCCCCAGTGTCACAGTCACTGCATGGTGGAGCCAGGACTGGGTCCATGTTTTTGGCCTCAATGGCCACAGTACCAAGACCTGGGCATTGGATCATGGTGGAGGGGGCACGTGGCTTGGGCTGGCGAGCAGCGGCTGCTTTTTTACCTGTCCAGCCCCCATTCCTAACATGCCTAAAGCCAGCTTTCATCCTCTCCACCCATGAGAGAAGCAGTTTTCCACTGATTCACTGACCTACCTCATATCCAGACAATAACTGCCTCCTTCATCTTGGTCAGCTGGAGTTGGTTTCTTTTCCCTGGGCACAAAGAACCACAACTGAATCCCATGGGTGCCCCAGGGGTACAGGGGAACTTGGGACCTCCTCTGTGGATAGCCACTTGCCCTACCCCAGTCCTCAGCCTCCCACACCATGGGGTAGGTAGAGTTGAGCTATGTCACCACTAGAGTTCCCACCTATACTTACTGCAGGGGCCTGGTGGGTTTATCCAGCCCACACCAGGTGTCCTGGGACAGCACCTGCCCTGTGGCTTTAGAGTTTCTAGGTGAAAAATGTATTAAATGTCCTTGTAGGACAGAATTTTCAGGAGGAGAGACACCTGGCTATAGATTGGATTGACAAACAGACTCCAGGGACCAGAAAGACTTTAAGATACAAGATTTCTATCTTTGGCCCAAAGCAGGAGGGAAGGGCTAATTGGGAAGGTGGGGCAGAGAATCAGAGAAACTATGTTTCCTGAGTGCCCCCCACAGGTCTGCCAAAGTTCTAGACTTTTGGTCCATTTTAGCTGTCTTTATGGCCAGCCTGTCAGGGAAAGGCTGTCATCCAGTGGAGTAAACAGTAGCTTAGATGTTTTTTCCCACCCCAATTTGTATACAACCAATTAATAGTGGGCCCAGAATTTTAAGTCCCGTCTTTCTGATTTCAAAACTCATGCTCTTTTCACAGCACCTCACCTCGAGAAGGCCTGAAGTTGCTGTCAGGACCACATCTGGCTACTGTAAACCAGGCCAATTCAGTAAGTCCATATTGAGCACCGTCTGTGAGTAAGGGGCTGCGCAGAACTCAGGGGAGAGCCCTCAGGTCTTGAGATCTTGGGGAAGACAGGAAAAACCTGTCCTGCTGCTGTGAGAAAAGTAAGGCCAGGCGAGGGAGCTTGTATATGGGGGGACAGTTCAGGTTATTGAACCGATGAAGGGGGAACACTGCCTGAAGGAGGGGTCATCTGAGTTGGTCATGAAGGGCAGGAAGGATTTTTACAAGCGAGAAGCTGAATTTTTCTCAAGTACTAAATTGGAATGATAATAAAAGCCTCTCACTACACACATATGCACACATGTACACAGACACAAGCACAGTAGATGTATAAATAGCATGAAAATAATAAGCACAAACGTTGGGAGGTGGAATAAAAGTATGTTGCTGTAAATTTATTTTATTATATGTAAAGTAGTATAATATGACTTGAGGATAACATCACTCAATGGTAGACTGTGATGAGCTAAAGATATATACTATACACCCTTTAGCAATCACTAATATAACACAAAAAAGAATTATAGCTAATAAGCCAACAAATAAGATAAAAGGGAGGAATGAAATATAGTCAGCTAATCCCAAAGAAAGTAGAAAAGGAAACAAAGAACAGGTAATACAAATGCAAAATGAAACACGGTGGTAGAATTAGATGCTATCATATCAATAATCACATTAAATGTAAACGTCTAAACATCCCAATTAAAAGGCAGAGATTGACAGATAGAATAAAAAGGCAAGACCCAATTATATGCTATTTACAAGAAATCCACTTTAAATATAAAGGCATGAATAGCTTTAAAGTAAAAGGATAAAAAGGATGTATTATGCTAACACTAGTCAAAAAGAAAAAAAAAATGGAGTTGCATTATGAATAGCAAAGGAGATTTTAGAGAAAAATGTGAGCAGGGATAAAGGCTCATTTCATAATGACAAAGGGGTTAATTCTCAAGTAGACATAACAATTCTGCAACAACAAAAAAAAGATCTTCTAAACACTTGAGGCAAAATAGATAAAACCATAATAAAAATAGACAAATCCACAGTTAAAGTTGTAGATTTCAACAACCCTCTCTCAATAATTGATAGAACAAATATTAGTAGGTCAATGAAGATGTAGAAGACATGAACAGTACCATCAAAACTAAATCCAAATTGGGATGTTTAGAACATTTGAGAATATACATTCTTTTCTAGTACACACCGAACATTTCCAAAGATACACCACATTCTGGGCCATAAAAACATGACAATAAATTTAAAAGAATTCAAGTTATTTACACCGAACACACCAAAGATATACACACCGAACATTTCCAAAGATATACCACATTCTGGGCCGTAAAAACATCACAATGAATTTAAAAGAATTCAAGTTATTTTCTGGCCAAAATTGAATTAAACACTAATAATGGAAAGAGATCTGTAAAATCTCCCCCCCCAAAAAAAATATTTGAAAACTAAGTAGCATTTCTTAATAATCCAAGGTTTAAGGAAGAAATCAAAAAGGTCGTTATAAAATACAAAATATTTGAGATATACGAAAATGAAAGCACAACTTATCAAAACTTGTGGGATTTAGTTAAAAACAGAACTTAGAAGGAAATCTATAGCACTAAACACCCCCTGCCTTTACTACCATAAGAAACTAGAGAAAGGAGAGCAAATTTAACCAAAGAGAAACAGAAGAAAGGAAATAATAAAGATTAGGGTAAGAATCAGTAAAATAGGAGATAGAAAAATACTAGAGAAAAAATCAATAAAACCAAAAGCTGGTCATTTGAAACATCCAAACCTAATTATCAGAATAAAAAGAAAGGAGACACCACTAAAAATATAAGAAATGAGAGATGTGTCATCACCATTGATAAGAGACTTGACAACTTAGATGTAATGGACAAATTCCTTGGAAAACACAAACTAGTAAAGCTCGCTTACAAAGAAACAGACAACCTGAACAGTCCATGTTTTCTAAACAAGTTAAAAAACCTCCCCATAAAGAAAACTCTAGTCCCAAATGATCTCACTGGTGGAGTCTACCAAATAGTTAAGGAAGAAATAATTCCAATGCTACACAAAAATTTTCAGACAATTTAAGAGGAAGGATTACTGCCAACTTGTTTTATGAGGTCAGCACTACTGTAGTATCAAAATCATGCAAAGCCATTGCAAGAAATCTACAGACTAATATTCCTCATGAAACAGAGGCAAAAATTCTAAAGAAAAATCCAGCAATCAAGTCCAGCAATATACAAAGTGAATAGTAATAAGACCAAATCTAGTTTATTCTAATGCAAGTTTGGTTTAACATTAGAAACAAACAATAAATTCACTATATTATTGTGAAAATATGCCATTAATAATCTGAAAACACATATTGTCTCAATAGATGCCAAAGAAGCATTAGCCCAAATCCAACATTTAAGGCTAATAAAAACTCTCAACAAACTGAGAATGAAAGAAAACTTTCTCAACCTGATGAAGGACAGCTTTAAGAAACCCTAAAATTAATATAATACTAACAGCGGAAGGCTGAAAGTTTCCCCTCTGGGAGTAGGAATAAGGCGAGGAAATCCTCTCTTACCACTTCTACTCAACATTGTGCTAGAGGTTCTTGCCATTGCAGTGAGCACTTTAGAAGATAAAATAAAAAATGCAGAAGGGAAAGAAGGAGTGGAGGGAAGGAAGGAGCAAATGTAAGAAGGAAGGCAGGGAGGGTGGGAAGGAGGGAGGGTGGGACGGGGAGAGAACTCAGATTAACGGAGCAAGTAAATCTGTCTTTATTCACAAATGACTTGATCATCTGCAGAGAAAATCTTATGGAATCTATAAAACAGCTGCTAGCGCTGGTCAGTGAGTTTAACAAGATTGTAATAGGTAAGATCCATGTTCAAAAACCAGCTGCATTTCCATAATAGCAACATAACATAATTAAAAAAGAAACATTTGTGATAGCATCAAAAGTATGAAACATATGCACAGATATGTCTGACAAAAACATATGTAAAATGGAACTTTGCTGCAGAAATCGAAAAAGAGAGATAAATCACATGTATAGGTCAGAAGATGCCTCAGAATTGTTCTCTCTGAATTGATCTATAGATTCCAAACAATCCCAATCTGAATGCCGGTAGGTGTAACCCAGCCGTTGACTTCTGGGGACATGAGAAAGGAAAGCAGGAGCCCGTCCATACAAAGACTTGCCCACGGATGTTCCCAGAGCAGCTTTGTCATAACAGCCCCAAACTGGAAACAACGCAGCTGTCTATCAACATGTGGACACATAAAAACTAACCGTGGTACACATAAAAACCGTGGTACACATGTGGACACATAAAAACTAACCGTGGTACAGAATGAACTATTTGTATAAACGACAAAATAGAGGAATCTCGGAATAATTATACTGAGTGAAAGGATCCAGGCAAAATAAGTAGGTTCCATCTGATCCTAGTTATATAAGATTTTAGTTATATAAGATTCTAGAAAATGCAAGCAGCTGAACAGAGCGGTGTTTGCATGGGGACGGCTGTAGTATGCGCACGTGAAACTTTGGGGGCTGTGAACGTATTGATGACCTTGATTGTAGGGATATTTTCATGGCTGTATAAAATGTCAAAACTTACCAAATTGTACACTTTAAACATGTACAGTTTATTGTATGTCAAAAATGCCTCAATAAGGCTGTGAAACAATTGAAAGGGAATAAAAATACCTCTTTCGAGTGTAAAGAGGAGAGGAAAGAAGGCTGTCTACGGCGTGATCCTGATAAAATCCCTATTTGGACCAGCATTTGCTAGCTGTGGTGCTGGACAGGAGGCTGCTGGGGTCTAGAAATCAGGCACTAGCCTCCTTCTCCAAGGCCACAGGGTGTGGTGATCTCCATCTCCATCTTCAAGCCTCAGGGACAAGCAGAAGTGGAGGGAGGAGAGAGACCACAAAGAGAATGTCCTGGCTCTTGTGAAGCCCAGACCCAGCTATGCCTGGTCCCTTTTGTCCAAGTCTGTGGAGCTGGGCTTCTGTCAGGCAATGGCCCAGATGCCCTGACTCTCAGAGAGAAGCCACAGGCCCCCTGGGCACACTCAGGCGTGGTACAAACCCCAGAGAGAGGGCTCTCCCAGGTGGTTCTCCTAAAGCAGTACACAGTGTCCCCAGGTACAGGGTAATGTGCCCTGTTTGGGCCACCTGGATTGCAGCCACAGCCCCACCACTCAACGCTATGTGACTGAGCACAGGCCCTTCTCCGTGGCCTGCCCTCCTCCTCCCTTGGCCTTCCACCATCACGCAGCAGCTTCCTCAGCCCCGTAGCAGCCTCACAGGTGGACTGAAGCAGTGCTCCTCCCTGGGAATGGCACAGCCTTGCCTGGGTTCCTGGACACAGAGACCTGGGGCCATTCTGTGCTGCCTGCTCCTGGGAGCCAATGGCCAAGCCTGTCGGGCATCGCGCCTGCTGCTTCTCAGCACACCCTTTCCCAGAAGAAGCCTGGGAGGCACCCACAGGACCTACTGTCCCAGAGGCAGGCACGGAGTGTACCAGTGGTGCCATCGGGCTTGGGAGACGGGCCCCAGAAGCTAAAGGAGGTGACCCACTGGCCTGGTTTGCCCAGTCAGAGGAGATGTCCCAGGATGAGGACCTTCCCAGGATAAAAACCAACCAGGAAAGTCCCAAGCACTCGGGAATGGTTGGTCCCCCTAACAGATGCAACATGCCACCACCTCTTCTTCCTCCCCTCCCCCAGCCGTTCTTCTCTAAGAGGGGCGGAGTCTCTGCTGACTACTAGAAAGCAACTATTCCTAAAAGTGGGGCCCTCCCAGACTTTCTCTCCCATCTTCAAAATGACTTCTTTCCATATGAACAAAACCCAGGGCATCATGCCCTGTGGGCTTTCTTGTCCCCAGGGAACATGAGCAGAATGCATTCCCCAAAACTTTAAAATATTCATATTCTTTGACAAAGCAGTTCCCCTTCTAAGAATTTACCCCACAGAAACAACTGGACAGGGGGCAAAATCTGAACACAGAAGCGTGTTCCCAGCAGTGATGTTTAAAATAGTAAAAAATGGACAACTTAAATATGCATCCTTGGGAACTGAGGAAATAAGTTTATATAATACACAATGGAGTAGTTTGATAAAATCGGGGAGCTGTTCTGTATCTGGAAAGATCCCAGGAGATGCTGGTGCCTGGAGAAAGCAGGAAACATTCTATGGGCAGAAAATGGGGTGTTCGCATCTGGGGAGCCTGAATGTCTGTGGGTGTCTCTGGAGGGTTACCTTAGGGGCACCAGGTGTCTACCAAGGGATTTTATTTTTTACTTTATTCCTTGCATGTTCTTATGTCATTTAAATATGGGTCATTATGAAAGTTTTGAAATACAGCAAAATTAAGAAACATAAAATCCATCTCGACAGTAACAAATGAAGCCCTCCTAGCAACACGGATAAGCCGAGGAAACTGAAATTCGCATGGGTGAGTCAGGACGCTGCCCACTGCACTCCTGGAAGTGAAACCATGGACCAAAACACAGTTAGTCTCAAAACTTTCTTAGTGACCCATGTAGAGTGAGATTTTGTATAATTAACAAAAGCAGTCACAGTAATTTAGTGTTTATACCAAAGTTTCCCTACAAAGGGGCCACCTGGGGCTGTGTATTGTGGGGGGACAGCAGGTCTCAACCTCTGTCACCTGACAGTGGGACCAGGGGCTGGGTCAGCCCCAAAATGTTCCCTGGAAAGAGAGCAAAGCAGCCAGATATAGGTCTGACAAGTCTTCCGTTCCCACACTTAGTGTAATAAATTTTGCTTTCTTGGAAAGATTCTGGAGATTCTAGAAGACTAAGGTTAGCAGGGTAGGGAAGGACTGTGGTTTTTGAAGTCCAGGGCCCAGCTCAAGGCTGTCCTGTGGCCTGTGTGATGTTGAGGCTCGGGAGAGGCTCAGACCATTTTTAGGCACGACAGACTGAGGGGATCTTTGCCACTATCAGCTTCTCTCCCTCTTCCTCTTTCTCCCTATCTTCTTCCCATTCTTCTGGTCTCTGTTTCTCTTATAAAGTCACCCTTAGGTTGTCCGCGGCGGGCAGATGCCCTTCAAGGGTAAGGAAAATGAGGTTGGCAACCCTGGGCAGCTCTGTGACTCAGGAGCCAAAAGACAGCACCCCCTGCTGGGCCAGAAGAGAAGTCCCAGGGAAACTCCACTTGGCCCAGCCTGCATCAGATGCCCCTCACTGTGAGCTGGGGAAGGGAGGTCCTGGGGTTGCCGGCTCCTTCCAAACCACATGGAGGGGAAGGGAAATCATGCACAATTCTCCAAAGGGAAGAGGTACAGCCACCTGAACGGGAGAAATTCTGCTGCACAGGTGCCACAATCCGCTACAGAGCATCCTATAGATGGTGTGGTCTGGTGTGGTCTGCACAGCAGCCACGGCCAGCACGTGCTCAGGGACCCACAGCGTCCCAGGTTTGAGTTAATAACAGGCAATCACTGGCCTTGGTACTTAGATTCCTAAACTGTCTAGAAAAGAAGATAATATTATTCTCCCTTAATTGATGAGGTCCAGAGAGACTAGATGACTTGCCCCAATTCACTAAGTAGTAAGTAGCAGAACTGGGCCTAGCAGTGAGATCCTTGGACTTCAAAACTTCTCTTTCTACTTTTCTCTTGGGCTGAGGTTGTGATGTGTCACCAACTGCCTTCATCTCTACCATCATCACCATGGACATCCCATTACCTCCACCACCTTCACAACCACCGTCATTACCACCACAACCTCCACCTTTACCATTATCACCATGACCATTGTCACCGTGACCATGACCACCACCACCACCTCCACAACCACACCACCACCACCCTCACCATCACTGTTAGAAATGACCTACCCTCATTTCCAGGATCACCACCGTCAAAAGCAGCATTGTTGCCACAGCAACAAGACAAACATCATTACCACCATCTTCCAGGCAGCTCATCATGGAGCCATCATTCTTAGCTGTAGACATAGCCAAAGAACTGTGAACCTAAACTGAAAAGGAGAAGTTGATTGAATCAGATTTTCCAAGTGGTAACTCCTTTCACGGAGGCCAGGACTGTCTGGGCCCAACTCTGCTGTGGCCGGAACCCAGAATCCTGCTCACAGCATTGAAATGTCTCTCGGAGATGGCTGAGCTGATCCCAGAGGCCTGCAGTTGTGTTTTTGGGAGAAACACATGTGAGTCACTGGGGCTGACATTCTTTGGGATCTGACGAGGTTTCTACTTTGGGGACCTGCTGACTTTGACTCAGCAGCTATTCCCTCAGGCAAAGCCACAAGTGAAGCTGGGGACACCCCCCCCCCAATCATTTGTTGGGGCCACTGAACACTGGAGTAGATGCTTGAGGCTTTGCGTTTGGTCTCTTCTTGAATTCTTTCTGAATTTTGAGATGGAACTCAGCTCCAGGGAGATGAGGGCCACACCCTGAGTACACACTGAGTGACAGGTAAAGCAGTGCTTGAGCCCAAATCTGCATGACCCCAGGGGCTCACGGTCATCATTGCCCCTGGCTATCACCACACTTCACCAGGCTGGCCCTTTGTCCTGCCACTTCCTCATGGACATGGGAGCCCTGCTCCAAGATGGGCTATCTGCGGATGTCACCCAACTTTCCAGGAGAAAGGCTGGGTAGTCCCGGGTGCTGTCTCAGGTGTGCGCCATCTCACCCTCGCCCTGGGGAAGCAGGCCCCAGTCTGGGTTTGGAATGCCTTCTTAGGCTGCCATAGGATTGGGGTTGTCGTTCATGTTTCCACCAGGAAGGAAGTGACTCAAGTGGGAAAACTAGGATATAGGGGAACTGTGAGGGTGGGCAGCTCCGCACCCATCCCCAAGGCTATGTCCATCCTTAGACTGAAGGTAAGAGGAAAGAAGCCATTGCCGTACTGGAGTGAACAGTCCTGGAGAGGGGGAGCCTGAGAAGAAGCTGTGAACTTCAATCCAGGCACACAGCCTTCCAGGGCTTCTCCTGATGCCATGGCCTGGCTTCACTTTCCTCTCTCGTGTTTACCACAGCCAGGGCTCTCCCAGCAGGAAGCAGAGGGCAAGGGAGCTGAGGAATGGGATCCATTGGGTCAGCCCTGAGGACAGAGGGTGGGACAGAGGGTGGACCTAGAGAGGCATAGGAAGGAGTGTCCAGCACAGGGTGTCAGGTTTTAGGATATGGGCACTTGTGCGACCCTGCTCCGCCAGTGCTGAGCTGCTCACTGGGCTCCCACGTTGCTATGTGGCTCTGTCCTGCCCTGGAGAGGGTCATTGTTACCCCTCAGACTGCAGCAGGGTCTGTCCAAGCGGCTCCCACTCCCCTGTCGCACCTCCCCTTCTTTTCTCCAACATTCTCTCCATCCCTCAAATGTCCCCACTGTTTCTTATTCAGACTCAGCTTGTGTCAGTGTAGGAATGAGAGGCCAGACAGAATCCCCTAGAGACTTTGGGAAGGCAGGATAGGGCACACTGCTCAGCACTGCCTCAGGAGGATGTAGCCCCAGGAAGCGGGACCATCCCTGCCCTGGCATCATCCTGGAGGGAACAGAGTAATGATTCCCCTGAGTGAGTGTCTGACTTTCCTGGGGGTGGGAGGCTGGTGTGAGAAGGAGAAATATTCTTGGTTTGGGGAATCCAGCAACATGCCTAAGCCAGAGGCTGAAATACCACAGGAAGTAGAGGAAACCATCCGAGTTTCGCACCAAAACTGGGGTGCCTTCAGAAGGGGCAACATTTGGATAAAGGTGTGAAGACAGGTGTGCAGAAGGCAGGAAAAGCAGGACCTCCATCTAATCTCAGGTCTTATGATAGGTCTGGGAGTCCTCAGGAAGCTGCAGGTGGACCTGGGTGCTCCCTCCAGGGACCAATGTGCACACAGCTCTGCCTGCATGCACCCTGTTATCCTGGTGGTGTGCACCGCTTCTACAAGGAGCTCTCACTGTTGCCTTCCCTGTGGGAGACCAGCAGGAGCCCAAGAATCCTTGCTGGTGGTAGTCATCCTGCAGAGCCATCCCTTCCTTCCATGGGGCCTGCATTTCCGTTGGGAATTCTCTAGGCTCCATCTCTAGCACAATAGTGCACAAACACATCTGCCTTCCTGCCCCTCAGCAGCCTTTGACATTGACTTTTTTATAAAACAGTGAGGGAGCTGTATCTCCAGGCTCTAGGAGATGCCATGAACCTGCCGCCCTGCCTGCTATTGCTGTGCTCAGAGCCTGCCATGATGCAGGGAAAACATCTCACTTGGGCTTAGAAGATCACCCAGAGGGGATGACAATGTGCTAACATCTGAGGGGTTGCTAGGTAAAACATCAGGAGACAGTGGTCACACACTGAGTGAGGGCTCCTAGACAACAGGGACCTAACATCGTCCAGGAGTTGCAAATGGATCTGTGTGGCAGGGATGTGGAGAAGCAGCTGGCAGATTTCAAGAATTTGCCAGCCAAGATGACAACTGCAGGGTTTTATGTCATGCAGTGCTAAGGTCAGATTAATAGGTTTACCAGGGTCCTCCTGCTGCTGGGTGGGAAATGGGTCAGAACAGAGCAAGATTGTATGTTGGGGCTAGGTGTGGTGGCTCATGTCTATAATCCCAGCACTTTGAGAAGTCAAGGCAGGAAAATTGCTGGAGGCCAGGAGTTCAAGATCAGCCTGGGCAACAATAGAGACTCTTCTCTAAAAATCATAATTTTTTTTTTTTTTAGACATAGTCTCACTTTGTTGTCCCTGGTAGAATGCCATAGCATCATAGCTCACCTCATCATAGCAACCTCAAACTCTTGGATTCAAGCAGTTCTCTTACCTCAGCCTCCCAAGTAGCTGAGACTACAGGTGTCTGCCACAATATCTGGCTATTTTAAGAGACAGGGTCTCACTCTAGCTCAGGTTGGTCTTGAACTCCACCTGTCTATTGTCTGTTGGTCAGGCAATCCACCTGTCTCGGCCTCCCAGTGTGCCAGGATTACAGACATGAGCCACTACGCCTGGCCTTAAAAGTAATAATTTTTTTAAAAAATTAGTCAGATGTGGTGATCCATGCCTGTACTCTCAGCTACTTAGAAGGCTAAGGCTGGAAGAGGTTGAAGGCTTCCTTAAGCCTAGGATTTAGAGAGTGCAGTGAGCTATGACTGTGCCACTGTACTTCAGCTTTGCCCAGGCAACACAGAAGGACCCTATCTCAAAAGAAGGAAGGAAGGAAGGAAGGAAGGAAGGAAGGAAGGAAGGAAGGAAGGAAGGAAGACTGGAGGTTGGTGGGTCAGCAAGGAAGTTGTCAGGTGGCCCCAGTGAGAGCAAATAGTGGCCTGGACCAAGGCAAGGGTAGATGAGAAGGAAAGTTCAATAGATCTGAGGGCTCTAATGAACACAAAAGGAGCCAAATTTTCTGATAAATTATCTGGAGGGAGTGATAGAGAGGGTGGTAGTAGAAATTCAGTTTGGAGAGATGAGTGGATTGCAGTAATACAGAGAGCATAAGTGAGGAAGGTTTGGGATAAGGTGTTGAGTTTCTCATTTCTGGTCATGGCATAGTAACTAGAACTGCATCAGCCACAAACAATCACAAAACTGGACAGAAAATATGAGGCCAACACTGTATCATAGACAGAGCAAGACTATAATCTCTAAGAGAAGAGAAAAACATGAGATGAGGTCCATGATCTCCCTGGATCTGTGTTTGGGGACAATTTCCCAGTCATGGTACAGTGAACCAGGATCCAAGTAGAACACAGCCATAACCTAGGAGGCAGAAACTAGAGTTTGGGATGGCTGAAGCACCTGGAATCTGCAGGGTGAGGCCCTGGAGAAAAAGGGAGATGCATGGAGGGAGGAGAAAATATTCTTTTATTTTTATTTTTATTTTATTTATTTATTTATTTATTTATTTATTTATTTATTTTTGAGACAGAGTTTTATTATGTCACCCTTGGTAGAGTGCCGTGGTCTCACAGCTCACAGCAACCTCAAACTCTTGGGCTTAAGCGATTCTCTTGCCTCAGCCTCCCAAGTAGCTGGGACTACAGGAGCCTACCACAATGCCCAGCTATTTTTTTTGTTGTTGTTGCTCTTGTCATTGTTCCTTAGCTGGCCCAGGTCGGGTTTGAACCTGCCAGCCTCAATGCATATGGCTGGCACCATAACCACTATGCTACGGGCACCAAGCCAGGAGAAAGTAATCTATGAGTGTGTCCCTGGGTGTTGGTGAGACCACCTGAGGCTAAACAAAGAGCACTTTCTGCAGAGTTGAGAGTGGAACAGAGATAGTAGATGTCAAGCAGTGCTGGGAGACTTTGGGGTTCTTGCCCCATCAAAGTGGAAAGAACATATTGACACACTGGGTACTGAGCTGCAGCACTGGAAAGGCCTCATCTTGGTAATAGGACCACATGTTAGAGTAAATCCTACTGTAGACCTTCCCTAACAAGCCTAAAGCCAAGGCACAACAAGATTGTAGCTTGGAGTTTGAGTCTCAACAAGTTAGAGAAATTTGGGGTACATCATGGACTTTCCACAGATGTGCCATGACAAATAATAAAACCAAGACCATACACATACACATACAAATAAGCAGCCAATAATTGAACTACCTTTTCGAAGCACAATATCAGAATCCAGAGTTTCTGCAAGTGATCACTCACAATATATAATACATAATCAACAATTACCAAATATGCTAAGAAACAGGAAAATGTGGCTCACAGACAAGAAAAAGAAAACCAGGGAGTAGAAATCAATCCTGAGATGCCACAAATAAGATATTTAACAGAAAAATCTTTCACAGAAATCATAAATATATTCCAAAAAGTTAAAGAAAAATATTCTGAAAAAATTAAAGGAAAACATGATCTTCATAATGGAGCAGATAAAGAGTCTAGGCAGAGAAAAGAAAACCACAATAAAGATCCAAATGGGAATTCTAGAACAGAAGAGAACAACTGAAATGAAAAAGTTATTGAATGAGATAATGAGTGAGTCAGTTTAAGACATGCTACAATGTCTATAGGATATCTAAGTAGAGACATTAATACATACAGTTGGAGATATGGTCCTGAAATTCAGGACAGAGATCAGGCTGGAAAATAGGTAGTTGAAAGTCATCATCCTGGAAAAGAGAACAGAAGACCTCTCATAGGGAGACTGTGGAGAGTGGTATGACTCTCACTTTACTTCCATCGGAGAAGTAAAACGCGCGAGCACACACACACACACACACACACACACCAACAACAACAACAAAGCACCGAGCTCCAGAAAGGCTATGGGACTGCAAACAACTCTTTCAATCCCATCTGTCAGAGAGCCCCCCACACTGAGCCTCAGCCAACTATGCCCCACATGACCCCCAATTACTAATGACAAGCTTCTGAGGGAGCACCAAGGGGCCTTAGGGATGTTCTCTGCCAATTAGAGTTGCTCTGAGAAAATCGCTGGGAAGTGGCCTCCTCCCACCTTCTCCCACTCTTGCAAAACATGTTCTGTGATCTTTCTTGATTCTGGAATCAGCAAGGCCTCCATGAGGCCCATAATCTCTGGAACTTGAAGAGAGGAGTAGATGGTGGCAGCTAGCGGGAGCTGCTCTGGCAAATTCTGGCAAGCTGGGGCCCAGGGCCTGTTGGAATGAGAAACAGGAGCAGAGCTGCTGCAATGGGGGTGATAAACTCCCCATCAGTGGGCGGTAATTGTTAACAGTAGTCCTTATCTGTGCTCTCGCCATGTGCCAGCACTGTGCTAAGCATGTTGTATGAATCATCGTAACATCTCAAGGAGGCGGAAAGTCCCATTTTCCAGGTGTACACACAAAGACTTAAGAGAAGCTAAGTGACCTGCAAGGGTAAGATCCAAAGTGTAGAGATAGGATTCAAAACCAGGTCTCTCTCTCTCCAGAGCCTGTGATTTTCAGATCGAGGTGTTGAGACTGAGTATATGTCTATCTGTTCTTTAAACTTATATCTTCCAGTATCTGGAAGCGGTTGGAAGTGGCTCACTGCCTTCCCCATTGCTTGGGCCAAACATCTGGGATGTCTTCCCTTCTCCCACCAAGGCCAGTTCATAAACTAACTCTGTCATCTCTACCCTTGAAATAAATCCTGGACCTGTCCCTGCCCTTGCCAGCCTGGTCTACTGCGATGCCCTGCTCACTGCCTTCCTGCTTTCCACTCTTGCACCATCTGTTTAGCTCCACAGAGCAGCCACAGTGACCCTTTGAAAACATAGTTCGGACCAGTCATTTTCCTGCTTAACATCCTCCCTTGACTTCCAACCTACTCAGTACAAAACCTATTAACTTTTACCATGGCCTTCAAAGTCCCGTTTCTCCACTGCCATCTCAGTGACCACAAGCCCCATTTTGTATTCTGCTCTCAGTATTCAAATCTTTTTAAATTCTGGACACCCTCAACTTGGTTTCTGCCTCGGGACCTTTGCCCTTACTGTTCTCCTGTTTTATCCAGAGCTTCATATGGCTGACTTCTTGTCCCTCACGCCTCAGTTCAACGTGATCCCCTCATCAAGTCTTTCCCTGACCACTCCAATTGAACGCTCCCCACCAGATGGGGCACTCTGTTAACCTTCAAGAAGTTCTCACTCTTAAAGTATTTTATTTGGGGTTTACTTGCCTATTTTCTAGATTCTCAAGTACAGTCCAAGCTCCATAAGGGTATGGATTGTATCCTGTTTCTTGTGGTATCTGCAGTACCTAATACAATCTCTGGCACAAAGAAACACTGAGCAGGTGAGTTAATTTGGTTTGACTTGTATGATCCCAAAGTTCCATACTCTGATTCTGTTATTTAACTTTCTGTTCATCCATCCACTATTCATCCATCCGCCCCCCCCCAACTGTACATAGCACACAAACACCCACACACCCATCCACCCATTTGACCACCCATCCATCCCAAGTACCCACTCTGTGCTGGGTGCTGAGGACCCAGATTTGACCAGGACATGAAGTCTTCCCTGGAAAAGCTCCATCCAGGCTTGTCCTTGTGTTCCCTCTGTTCTCCACTCAGTAAGCTGGTCCACGCAGGAACTGCATCGCTCTTGTAGACAGACCCAGGCAAAGTAGGAGGCTGCTCCTATTTGTGGATAGATCTACACCCTCTTGGGCCATGCTGAAGAATCAGCTGAAGAATTACAAAGTACAGAGTGAAGTTCTGAGGGCCTGATGTAAGTGTGATATTTGTGCTACAACATGAGAGGAAGGAGCAAGACAATGCCTGGAATAAGAAAGAAGTCTCCCTGGAGGAGTTAGGGCTAGAGCTCATCTCAAAGGAAGAGCAGGGCTGGGAAGTATGGTGCAGAGGCAAAAATGAGTTCAGTAGAAATGTGGGCTGCTGGTGGGAAAGCACAGCGAACTCCTCCTCATCCTTCAATACCCTGCATGAATGATACCACATTTGAAAAGGCTTCCCTAAACTGCCCACCCCCACACCAGACTGAGATAATAATGATGACAATGGTGATGCCAATAACCATCACAATAGTTGTTGGGCACCACCTATGCCAGGCATAGTGCTGAGGACCTTGTGTGCTTTGTCTCATCTGACACCACAGAAATTCACCATTGCACCACCTTGTCCCCACTTCTCGGGCGAGAAACTAAGGCTTAGAGTGACTTACTGGAACCCCTCCCCTCAACACTTGGTCTAACCTTGTTAGATACGGAATTTCCCCGAGTCACTGTGGGAGTTTGTCTTCTGTCTGTCTCTCATACACACACTCCCAAGTGCCAGCATGGCAGTGATGGTGTGATTATTTCCTGGGTTCCTGGAGCCCAGTAGAGGAGGTGGTGCAGTGCAAACCTTGTACAAATATTGAATGGATGGGTGGGTGGATAGAAGGATGGATGGATGAATGGGTTGGTGGGAGGATGGATAGATTATCTGGATGAGTGAGGGATAGATGTATGGATGGATGGATGAGTGGGTGAATGGGTAGAAGAGAGGATGGGTGCATGTGTGGATGGAAAGCCAGATGGGTGGATGGGGTGAACAGATGAGTGGGTGGGTGGATGGGTGGTGTGGACAGGGGTCCTGACACTTTCCAACCCTCCACAGTGGTTAGTTTTGTGGCTCTCAGCGTGTCCGATATAACAATAGCATTATTCTGTGAGGGCCACGGGCCCAGCCCCTCTTCCCCATGCACAGTCCTCTCTTCCTGTCATCCTCCAGTTAGGGCCTCACATCCCCCATCCTGTTTGGGGGCTCAGCTTTCCAGGACGCTCTCCGAAACCTAACCTCCACTTGCCCCTCCACTCACAGGTGCTGCTGGCTTTGGCCTCCCCTCCCTCAGCTTTTTTAGTTCAGCCCCCCACCTGGCCCCCACCCATGCAGAGCCTGCGCCCGTCCCTGCAGCTGTCCACACTGACAAAGCTGGGACTGTTCGATAAGGCTGTGCCAGCTGGAACAAGACACTTCCCGTCTGACGGGAGCTTCTGCACGGAGCCTGTGGGCAGCTGTCAGCTCGGGGGACGTAGGACCGGATCTGGGGGCTGCTCAAGGCTCCCCCTCCTTGCTCCTCTGGGCCAAGCCTGGGGTCCCAGAACTGGCTCATCAGACTGCAGTAGGGAGCTGAAACGGGGTCTTTAGCTGCCTGAATCCTCTGGGAGCCTGATGCCCCTGTCCCTTAGGAAATCCATCCTTTCAGGCGCTGGACTGGTGGCTGGGGACTGGTGAGATTTGCTGACCCTGACCCGGGGTCAGCCAACAGTGACAAGAGGAAGAAATGAAGGCTAAAACCTGCAGCTGGCAGTGCGGCATGGTCACTCCATGCCAGATGGACCCCAGTGTTGACCTCCAGGGATGCCAGAGCAGGGGTGCTGGCCAAGTCAGTCCCAGGATGAGACCGTCTGCCGAGGGTCTCTAGGGCAGTGACAAAGTCCCTCACCTGGCCCTTCTGCTGTTTCTTTCCCAGTAGGCAATGATTCTACAGCTATTACTTGACTACTTGCTATGTGCCAGGTGGGGACACATACAGCCCCAAGTCCTATCACTAGCCTCCTCCTGGGGCCAGCCCTACAGCCCCCTAGGGTGAGCGTGCCGGCCCAGACCCCAGCCTGGCAGCCCCAGCCTTCCCTGGCTCTGATTCCTTCTGCAAGACTCTAATTACATCCTGGGAGAAACAATTAGAATGAAACTATGGGGTTTTTTCTCCCCCCCAAGGCCAGGCCTGTTTAATAACTTAATTAAATAAACAGAATTATAATTATAATGTTAATATTTCCTTTCTGTAATGCCGGCACATTCTACTGGAAGAAGCTTCTCTTGGGAAAAGGAGTGTCTCCCAGCCCCCAGCACTCCCCTGGTCCAAGGCTGGCCGCCCACCGGCCTCTTTTCGGGTCTCCCTGCCCGGGGGGCCCACCCGGTGCTGGGGCCCTACAGAGCTGGCAGGAAATCCCACTGGGGGCAGAGCCCCGTCCTAGCCTTCTGAGTGTTTATAGTCGGCTCAAACCACACAGTGAAAATTGCTCTGAAGCTCCTAATCGCACATTTCCTTCCTCCAACCATTTTCTTTTGACAGTCGATTTCGAAGGCGTTTACCACTTAATTCTCCCTAGGCAGGAAGGAGGGAGACGGAAGGAGGCTGTTCTGCCAGCCTCCCTGGGAGAGCCTGCCTGGGAGGGGGTAGGGACCTGAAACCCCTGCTGAAGGGGGGCTGGGCTAGGGGAATGTCGCCCCCACATCCAGCCCCAGTGACCAGATGGTGGGGAGTGAATGAACATGGGTTCCTTGAGCCGTGTGTCTTGGTCAGTAAAATGACATGAGGAAGACTCGCTGCAGAACGGTGGGGTGGGACCAGCCAGCACACATGGGGACCGAGCAACAACGTTAGGCTCTGCGGGGAAGAAACATGGCCTGGAGACAGAATTCTCCCCGCTCCCGTTTCCCTCTGTGCACCAGCTGCCCTGGGGCCAAGCACCTGCTTGGCATCTGACTGCCAGAGCAGTAAGACCTGAGGAAGTGGCTTGGTGTCTGGTGACTTTGTTTCCAGGCCCGAAGGCAGGATAATGACCGCAGCTCCACCACAGGGTCACCATAGACTCCCTGAGGGTTCCATGGCTTACCCCTTGGGAGGCAGAGGAAGGCTCAGCATAGGCTGGCAGTTATCCCCAGCGGTCACTGTGGCGGTGGCTGCATGTTCATGTACTTGGGAGACTCGCTTGGGCTCTGGTTTCACCTTCCTCGCTGTAGGGCCTCCAGCGAGTTACTCCAGCTTTCTGAGCTGCCACTTTTACTCTGGCAGTCTGAACCCAGTGCCTGTGTTGCTTGGGACGACTGGCAAGTTCATGCAGGGTCTGTCCACAGTCAGCATGACAGTTAACATGACTGTCCACTCCTTCCCAAACTCTGTGCCGGCCTGGGATGGTCCTGTACCTCCATCCCAGGCTGAGGCCAAGACATGATTTCTCTGCCTGCATGTCCACTCCTATCCCCACACCCAGGTCTCAGAACCCATTTCTTACATCACCCAGCTCTTGGGACCTTTCTCTGGTCTCAGGCCAGGACTGGACGGGCCCCCACACCCTACTCTCAGCACTTGACCCTGTTCCTGGGCATTGCTTTCATGCTGGGATCCCAGGGGGCTCAGTTCCTGGCATGCAGGGACAACGGGTTTCATCTATGTGTCCACCAGTGCCGATATCCTGCAGGCCTTTTCCCCACATGCCCTGGGAAGCCGCAGGAAGACCCGGAGCCGGGCTGGGTGTGGCAGAGGGAAGAGTCACTCTGTTCTGTGAAGGACACACATGGGCTGGACCGAGAGAACCAGCCAGCCAGTGCAATGCAAAGATGACAGCAGAGCAGGGCCCGGGGCGGCAGGGGTCTCGAGGACGAGATGCATTTCCATGGGGTGGAAGGAGGCTGAGCTGATGGGATGAAGTGGAGGAACCTGAGAGCTGGATTCAAGAGACACAACAGTCAGGACTCCCAGGATTGGCTTTGGAAAAAATGTGTCTTGTGGCGCCCATGTCTGAGGCCAGGCCCCTTCTCAGACCTGGGGTTGGCACTGGAGGCCCAGGATGGCGTGGGAAACATCCCAAATTCAGTTTAGGGCAGGTTTGGTTGGGTGCCTTGGAACACCCAAGACAGAGTAAGTGGTGGGGACAGAGTAAGTGGTGGGGACAATTCTCTGGAGCTCAGTGGTGAGACCAGAGCTGGGACAAAGACCAGGCTCCATCCCCTTCCCCCACCCCACAGGGCTCTTTCCAGCCCTCCATGTGGTTTTCCAAGAGGATACAGAGTAGACAAAGTCCAAAGAGGATTGTGCCCTTGAAAACATGAATCCTTTCAGCTGTTTTCCTCTTGAATCATGGGCAAGAGCCCAAACACTATACATTTTTTTCTGGTGAAAAACAACAGCAACCCTGCCCTGGTCACCACGACTGTGAAATCGGAGGCAGCAGGCACGGGGCTCTTGGAGCATTCCTGGCCCACTGGCCTCCTGTGTCGGATGAGCCAGAGCAGCCTGGACACCAGCGACCCTCTGTGCCTGGGAGTGCCAGGTGCTGCGGGTGGGTGGCCTGGCAGGGGCCATGGGCCTGGAGCTGAATCAACAGCCCTCTCTCCTCCAAGACACCTCTTGGGGAGGAAGCTTGTCCCCTCCGTGCCGAGTCACCATATGAGCACTAGGACCCCAGATCTCTCCTTAAGCCCAGAGCTGCTCCCCAGCAGCCCAAGGTCCTGCTTTACCCTTGGGAGCCCCATGAACGGCTGTACTTTGGCACACCCCAAACAGAGCTCACCTCTTTTCCTCCCGTCTCCTGGGTCCTCTGCGTGTAGTTGCTCCAGCACGAACACAGGGACACACTGAGATCTGGTCACGGAGCTCCCCAAACCTTCCTCCTCCAGCTCCGCCCGGGTGGCTGCCCCCATCCCAATGGGCCTTGCGGGTCCTCCTCCACCTGTCTCGAGATGAATCTTTCAAACAGGACCCCAGTGACGTCACCTCCTGCTCCTGCTGGCCGAGAGATCCCAGTGAGTGTGCCTTGCCACCCCTGGCCTCCCCTAAGCCCAATAACACAAATATGCAGGAGGTGACGACAATGACAGTGTGGCAGGCCCTCTTCCTGGCCAGGACAACGTGTATGGCCCTCCTGGAAGAGGCGGCCCCTGAGCTGGTCTCATGGGAAAGGGAAACCGAATCATGAATTTTAAGGTTGGGGCCGAGGAAGGGTGATGCGCAGGAGGCCTGTGCTGCTCTCAGTCAGACTGCGACGACCTGCTGACAGCGACACTATTTACAGTCCCCTCCTGTACACCAGGTGCCACACAAGCACTTTGACAAGAGTTCCCTTGTCAGGGAACTGAGACCCAGAGAGGCTGCCCCTGGCCAGGGGTGGGGACGGGGGTGCAGGGCTCTTGCGGGAGGGCCTGAGGGCACTTGGGGTGCCAGAAGGACCTCAGTCCTCAGCTTCCCATCCTGCCTGCTCTGTTTTAAGACTGATTCTTTCTTCTTCAGGGCAAACATTAAGTTTGCCACTTGTGATAGTTTGGGCATTGGGACATTTGGGAAAAGCTGCCAGGGTTCCTGAGACAAGTGCCAGATTCCCATTGCTCTAGGGAACCCGGCCTCCATCACAGGCAAGGAGGGCACACATGGCTGCAGAGAAGGCCAGGCCCCTCTCTCAGGGGGCCGACAGTCAGCAGGGCTTGGGGTGCTGGACAAGTCAGGGGCAGGACACTTTCCTGATAGATACAAGTCTTGGGCACCAGACCCAAGGATGTCTAGGTGGTACGGCCTGCTGGCCTTGCCCACAGGGCCCTGTGCAAGTGTTCACCTGCTTCTGAACCAGCACATCCTAACTCAAATGGCTGCTTTTGTGGCCTCTGGACCTTGCATCCAACTTCTGGTAGCAAAGGGAAGGGGTGCCCTGCAAGCCACCTGCAGGCATCCCACACTCACTGGAGCAATGGGAACAAAGGACTCTGAGCCCCTGACTGTCCCCCAGGAACCAACTCTGTGTCTTTGGGTGAGGCCTCTGGTCCTCCACTTGTGATATTCAGGGTGCTCCAGAAAGGAGAGCATTTCTCTGCCGACTAACATCCCCAAGAACCAAGAGGATCTTGGACATAGCTCTGGTCACGTGTCTGGCATTCTGCCACGCTGGCGCCATTCAGAAGACTGCGTGCTCTGTCTGGGCAACCGCCACCCTGAGAGGGCTCCAGGGCGGTGCTCAGCATGAGAACACCCAGGATCTCTTGCAGGCCTCTGTCCAGCTGTGTGACTGTGGGCACGTCCCAGGGCCTCCCTGTGCCTGGGCCGCCTGTCTGTGAGGTGGGGCTCCACCACCCTCGCAGCTCCAACCATTTCAGTTGCTCATTTCCTCTGCCCTACATGGAGCCATAGAACTCATCTGCAGTGTCTGCTCAGGGCCCTGGCTCACTCCTCCTTTTAAATGGGCCAGTTCAATACTAAAACAGCCAGTGTCTCCTGAGATCTCATGCCGTGCAGCTGCCTTACATAAATTCCACGCCTTAGCTTATTTATGTGATATTAGCTTGCACGTATTAGCTCATTTAATTCTTAAAGCAGCCATGAGGGAATTATTACTGTCATCATTCCCATTTTACAGATGCAGAAACTGAGGCTCAAAGAAATTGAGTTCAGAGGCCCTGCTCTTACCTACAGTGCTACACGGCCTCTATTCTGATAAAGTAACAAGGGCCCAGTGAGGCCAGAAAACTGCCAATGGTTACATAGCGAATCCTTGGCCATGTACACACACAGTACTCCCACTCCCAGGCCTACCTGTGTTCTTGCTTCAATACCCCCATAATCCAGGCCCCATGTCTTCGGGGCAAAACACAGGAGAGTGACACAAAAGAAATTTCTCCTGCCATGAGCTACTTGTGAGGTTCCTGCAAGAGATTAATAGAATCTTACCAAGAAGCCCAATGAAACACGCCAACCCACCAAGACAGCCAGGAATCGGTGGGACTGTAAGTTCTATCACACTGTAATTAGTTGAATCTCCTTTTGTAATCTTGGGAATCCATAACTGAGCACCGCTTATCACCAGGGCCAGGGGGAGCAATCCGCTGCCTCTCCTACAAAACTGTGAGGAGTGAAAAATGCCCTACGGCTCCCTGTGTTGTTTAAAGAGGAATCATCAATGCAAAGACACACAAAAAAAATCAATGGAATTTCAAACACAAAACAAATGTAGCCTTGTTGGGATCCAGAGATTCCAGGAGGGAGGGATGTTTTCAAGGCTGCAGAGCCAGAGTGTCATCTGGCCCCAGCCACCCTCTCCTTGGGCAAGAGCCGTGGAGAGCAGGTGAGGGATGGGGCTAGTGTTGCTGTAGGCCCAGCACGATGCCTGGCCAGCTGAGTGCATGCAGAAAGTGGAGAATGAATGGAAGAATGAATGAAGGGAGTAGGGTTTGCTCATAGGCTTCACTTCTAGCCCAGTCTTGTCATCCGTCAGGAATACCTTCCCCTCTTCCTGCGTCTCTGCCTGGGAACCTGCTGCTCAGCCTTCACAACTCACTGCAAATATCCCTTCCTCCAAGAAGCCGCTCAGGATTTCCCCCCAGCGTTGGCTGCTGCCTCCTTAAGCTCC
The DNA here is from genome assembly GCA_963574355.1 of Loris lydekkerianus. Classification (NCBI taxonomy): domain Eukaryota; kingdom Metazoa; phylum Chordata; class Mammalia; order Primates; family Lorisidae; genus Loris; species Loris lydekkerianus. The sequence goes on from CAUYPK010059837.1 coordinate 27,590, forward strand.
TGGGGCCATAGTCCACAGGTCCTTTCACCATGTCCATCAGCCTTTGTGTGTCCCTCCTCAGTCAGGGAACCTTGGTGGGGGGACCTCATATGCCCATCTCTGTGTCCCCAGTGCCAAAAGGCATCAAAAAACGGATAGAGTTTGCAGAACATTCATCTCCCTTGACCCCTGCCCCCAGTTCCTTCTTAACCCAGCAGCCAGAGTGATTTCAAATCAGACCATCCTTCCTCTGCTCCCTGATCTGCTCAAGCAAAAATCAACGTTCTAACAAAGTCCTGTAAGTGTTGGGACAATTGACCTTACCCTTGGGAAAAGAGGGGTTTTTATTGGACGCAGCTCCCCAGAGAGGTCAGCACATCCTGAGCCTCCCGAGGCCCCTTCTCAGTGAGCACCCCCAGGATTCCTCCTTCCCTCACCTTTCTCTTTCCCACCATTCTTATCACCTCCAGGACACGCCAGGTGATTTTTGTCAGAGTTACTGTCTCTCCTGTGTCTCTCCCTGCTAGAATGCACACCCCGAGGACATGGATCCCTGCGGACAAGGACCCAGATCTCTTTCGTTCACTTACAAATCCCCACTGCAGAGTGGAACCTGGCACTAAGTAGGTGCTGGCGGATTTGCAGGAGAAGGGGAGGAATAAAAAGAATGGGAGCTCTCACAGGTACTGGCCTCCCGTGTCCCGGGGTCCCTCACACTGAGACCACCAGCCCCTACCTCCGCCAGGGCCCAAGATGCCAGGCTTCCAGCAGCTGTCCTACCCAGCAGAGACCCCCTGCAGGCCAGGCCACCACTTGCGGGAATCTCTGCCCACTCCTGGGTCTCTTGCAATCAAGGGTCATCATTCTGGGTCCCCAAGTTCCCAGCACAGCCCAGAATCTGCCTTGGAGAGATGCCTACCTCCCAGGAACAGAACTGTTTTCCTCATAGCCTGTGATACCAGGACTTGGACCCACTGGAGATGAGCCTAACAGGACTGTGGGTCACCCCCAAGTTCCAGGAGGGACAGAGGAGCACCCATATCTCACAAGGCCTCAGAGGTGATTTCCTGCACCCCAGCGGCAGGTCAGGACACAGAGACCTCGAACTTGCAGGGCCCGCTCCAGACCTCACAGTGAGCACTTCAGAGGGACAGGGAGCAAGCCAGGGCTGCCCACCCAGAGCTGGCCTGTCCACTATGACAGGACCATGGGTCCTTCTGAGGACAGAGGCCAGCCTCGCTGTGGCTGGTGAGAAGACAAGGGTGGAGACAGGGAAGGGGCAGGCAAGTCACATCCCTCTCCTCATCCCAGTGAGGGGGGGCCTAGTGTCCCCCAAGTCTCAAAGTGACAGCTCTGGGGCCTTGCCATCCCAGGGTACCTGGTCCGGTGAGGGGTTAGGGGGCTCAGAGGGCGTCTGCCCCTTCCTGGGAGGACACTCTACCCAGCCCTCCCTCCTGAACCCTTCAGGATGGGATAGGCCTGAGTGCCCCACACCTTGGCAGTTGCCCGAGGAGATTCCCGGGAGGTAGCCTCAGGGGATGGACACTTATGAATGGAGGAATGTGTGGTAGGAGGTGACAGTGTGACTCAGGGTGACTCAGCCAGAGGCTGCCAGGGACCTGCTGAGCAGCTGTCTGCGGCCACGGCAGCCCCTGGCCCACCCGCCCAGGGCAGAGGCCCACTCTCCTTCCCTCAGACCGGCTCGCCAGTTGGCTTCCTGCCCAGATGTTTAGAAAATGGTGGGGAAGAGAGCACCTGGTGAGCACCTAGGTTGAGCCCTGGAATGCAGCGGGGCAGGGCTCTGAGCAGGAGGAGAGAGGCTGTGCCTCTGCCCCTTCTCCCTGGGGGGCCTGGGAGCTCCCGCCTGCCATTCTTAGAGGCCCACCTTATCTGTCGAGTCTTCAGGCTCCAGACTGGGAAAGTGAGACCTGTAGGGAAAGGACTGGCCAAGGCCAAGCAGCTGATAAGGCAAACTAAGAGAAGGACCCAAATCCTCGCCTGGATCATTGATCTTCAGTTGGTAGAGGACCTGGGCATCAATGATGCACATCAAAATTCCATCTGTGAGGGTCAGGTGGCCCCACAGAGGTCTCTGCCCACCTTCACTGCCCCAGGAAGACCCCAGAACTTATTCTATTGTCTACCAGACCACCACCATCCATGGTCCATACATCCATCCTGATTTATCCTTCCATCTACCATTTAATTTGTTCATCCATTCATCTATCCAACTCTTCACTCTCCCATCCTTCCTCCACCTATGCGTTGTCCATGCGTCCATCCATCATTTATTCATCCATCACTTAACTTGTCCATCCATCCAACCACTCGCCTGTCTGTCCTTCTTAGAACCTCCACACATGGGTCTTCCATTTATCTTTCCACATGGCCATCCAACCAGCTGCCCACCTGACTCCCTTTCCTCTCTCCTCTCCAGCCATCAAGCCCTGTTCTTGTAAGCAGGCCCCAGTGACTCAGACAGGCGTGGCCATGACCTTCAGGCACTCATGGTCTCAAGAACAGGCAGGACCTGGACCCAGAAAGCTCTACACCAGGCAGAACTGCCCCCTGCCCCCCTCCACAGAGGTGTCCTCAGTCCTGCTCCTGCAGCCACTGGTCTTTATCCCTCATCATCCTCCCACCAGCCCACTCAGGCAGGGAGGAGGCCTGGGCTCCAGACGCCAGGGCAGCCGTGAAAAGGGGCTGCACTGGTCACTTCCTGCCTGGCCTAGCTCAGCTCTAGAGCTTCTAGGAGTGTTCTGTGGTCCTTGGCTTCAGGGCCTAATTAATTCTGGACCTGCCTTGTGCTTTGAGATCCCTGGATAAGAGGGAATTCCAGAGGGGCAGCTCAGCCTCATAAAACTGTAATTGACTGTGCTCTTCCTGTTGTGTTTTTATAATCATAATAATACCTTACAGCTTTTGCATTTCAAAGTGCTTTGCCCCTGTGATCTGATTAAACTCCCATAACAGCTGTGGCTGGAGGGTCAGCGCCTATAGGGAGAGACCCCTGGACTGTAACCCGGGTGACATGCATGCACCTGCTCCAGACCCCACACGTGACCCTGGACTAGACTCACCTCTGAGCCTCAGTTTCCTCAACCATGGAAGGGGAGACAATACCCTCTCTCGTGGTGGCATGAGGTTGAGACGGGCCAAACACTGTACCGGGAGCACAGTGAAAGCTGGTTGAGTGTGCGGGGCTGCAAGGGCCCTTGGCCACGTCTGGGAAGATGTCCAGGTGGCTCCACCTGGCTCTGAGGCTCTGCCAGTCCCTGCCCTCCCTCCAGTCCCCCTCCCTTCCCCTCTGGTTGCCTTGGCTGATACCTCCTCATCCTTCAGGCTCTGCTCAGATGCCCCCTTTTCCAGGGACACTTCCCTACCCCCAGGCAGGCCGGCTTCCTTCTCTGAAGCTTCCCTGTAGAGCCACTTGGCACCTGCCATTCTTACCATCTGGCTGCCTGCCCATTTATCTCCCCCATCAGACTGGCAGCTAAGGCGGGCAGGGCCATGTCTAAGTCACTGCTATGCCTAGGATGCCAGTGAGGCCTGGTCCTGAGGGCCTGCAGGATTGTCTGATGAATGGGAAATGAGTGATGAAACTACGACCCTAGGGCTCCCTGTTGGTCTCAGAGAAACTACTCCTAGGAGGAGACACAGGGTTGGGTTTGGGAGTCTCCACCCTGATGGCACCATTTTCTTCCCACCCTTAATCTCCCCTCTCCTTCCACCCACCACAGCCTGAGAGGTGGAAGCCCAGAGATAACTGGGCAGAGGCAGAGGCTGCTGTCTCACCTCGGCCCTGAGTGTCCCCACTCTGTGCTGGGACAGGACTGGCCAGTGAGGCCAGGGAAGGACCAAGACCCTCTGTGTTCAGTCCCCAGCCCTGTGGAGTCCCTCCTCCCGTCTCCTCTGTCCCCCAGGAGACCAGGGCAGGGACTCCACAGGGACCCTGTGAGTCATGAACTCAAGCCCCTTAAACCCGCTGGCACCCTCACTGCCCCCGCAAACCTGCAAAACCCAGCAGCTGGCCGCTGGGCGAGGGGCCACAAAGCCTGGGCAGGACGCAGGGATCGGGAGTGTCCTATTTTTGTGAATGAAACTGCAGCCCAGCTTCCTTCAGCTTGCCACGCCCTGCGGTCTCACTTGACCACTCTGTAACCTCCAGAGAAGAACTAACAGAAAGGGGGAACTTCAAAATGAAAGTGTGAGTCAGACAGGAGGAAACGAGGAGAGAAATCCTCCTTAGATTTCACTGAAGCCTCCACCAGAGACCCAACCTGGGTCAGAATTGCAGCCTGGGCTGGGCGCCCACCTGCAACCTTGGCCTGTTCCCCACACTCAGTCCCTGCCCCTTCCAGCTCAGTCCAGGCAGAAAGGGACCACCTGCACCCTATCTGAGGCCTCTGATGGGGACAGCTTTGGGGGAGTCCCTCCCTTCACTCGCAATTACTCTTTCATTCACCTAATGTGGACAAAAGCCCTACTACCTGCCAGGCCTGGTGCCGTGAGAAGCTGGCAGTCCTGGGGGGCAGTTAACACGCCAGCAGATTGAACAGAGTCTGGAGGGGAGGGGTTCTTTGTGCCACAAAGGAGGCACATGGACTGCTTTGACAGGGACTGGGAGGAGTTGACCTGGAGCTGGCCTGAAGAATGAGACAGGACCACCTGAAAAGCCAAGGGACATGGACTACAGGCGGCAGGAAGGGCTGCCCTGGAAGCAGCCTGTGCTGTTCTAGAAATGGCAGACATCACTGCGATGAAGCACAAGGAACGGGGGACCAGTGGTGAAAATAAGGCAGGACGCGCAGGACTCAGGGGGCCCACAAACACCACCCCCCCCCTGCCCCCGACCTTCTGGCCCAGAGCTGGGGCAGGGATTGCGGCCATGTGGAAAAGAAGTGCTGAGTGCGGGGTCTCCCACTCAGCAGACCACCAGCTTTGGGGAAGTCACAGGTTCTCCCCACTCAGAGCCAGCAGGAACTCCCCTCTATCCTGGGGATGGACCAGTGATGGAGGGGCCGGGGCTTCTCACACCCAGCCACCAGCCAGAGACCCCCGAGCCCCTCCCCAGGCAGATTCTTCCCCTGCAGCACCCCCTCCTTGCCTGGGACCACTGGGCTCTGCTGTTCCTTTAAGGGGCCTGAGTCAGAGAGTTAAGAATGAGACTGACTCACAGGAGGGGGAGTCACCAGGCTGGCCAGGTGCCAGGGCTGCGGGCGGGAGAGGAAGCTGAGTGACCGCAGCTGCCTGTGCGCTCTCTGTGCGATGAGCAGAAACCACAAAACCCCCTTTGAAATTCCGCCGTGCGGCTCGACTTGTGTAATGAGGTTCTCCTCATAATGGGGGCATTCAGGGCCCTCGTGGGCCTGTGGGGCTGGGGGCCTGCCCCCCAGAGCCAGCTGATAGTGATGTCATCTTCCGCTAGGATTTCCCCCCCCTCCCACCCCCTGCCTGTTGATTAAGGACTTAAAAAAATGCACCAGGAAACTAAAGTGAGAGCCAGAACGGAAGTCTTAGTTTTATTTATAGTTGATAACTTACGTCTGGCAGGCTCCATGGGAGGCACAGCAGGGAGGATAAGGAGCCCAGAGGAGCAGGCAATAGAAATGTCCAAACCCTGGGCTAATGTGAAGGCTGACAGCAAGCCTAAAGCTCCTGATTCTGAGTTCCCCAGCAACCAAAGCAAAGAGGGGACAGGGTGCTGCAGAACAACGTTATAGAAAGCAGGGCCATGGAGCCTGAGTTCAGGCAAGCTGTGAGTGAGACCTTACTTAGACTCTGCTTTCTCATTGGAAAGCCAGAAGAAAACATGCCATGCCACGCATCCAGCATAGTGTCTGGCTGAGTTTCAGGGGCTCTGCTGGTCCAGGCTCTCCAGGTAGACAGCACAGGTGCCTTGTGGCTTACATCCGAGTGCATGGTCACTAGTAGACTGCAGCAACCTTCCTGGGGCCAGCTGGGTCTGCCTCCTTGCTCCGATCAACACAGTTCTCCAGAGGCCACCACCGATGCACCAGAGTCAGCCTGGAGACTAAACCTTGCCTTCCTGGCCTGTAGCTGGCTAGGGAAAGGCCCAGGAGGGCGTGGGTCATTGTGGTGTTCCTGACACCCAGCTTGTGCCTACACATGGTAGACACTCAACAAAAACTGTCTAGTGAAGGGAGAGGTCGGGGAAAAATGGGAGGGAGGGGAGAGGCAAGGAGAAAGGGTAGAGAGTGCAGAGGGGAGGAGGGGACGTGGGCCTCAAGCAAGTTGCTGAGTTTCGCTGGGCCTCAGGGATTTTAGTAACCACCTCATAGAATTGTTCTAAGGAGTAAATGAGGCTGGGAATAGGAACTACTCTGCACACGGAAGTCCTCAGTAAGGAGGAAGGTAATGACGGTGCCCACCTGAGGAGGGAAGAGATGGGCCTGACCCTGGAGTGCGTCTCCCCACCTGCCAGTCCTCCCACCTTGCACACAGTAGACTCCCATCCAGTCCAGAGTGGCTGCCCTGAGACAGGCCCAGGCGGGGCCCTGGGGGTGCAGCAGGGGTAGTCAGGCCTGCTCGTCCCCTGCCCCCAGCCCAGGGTGGTGCAGAGTGCCCTTGGCACCATCAGCAGTCCTTATTGAGGTATGTGTAGAGACCTCGTCCATCTACGGCCATGTCATTTCCGTGGAGAGCCAGGCTTTCTGCGCCCTTCCTAGCACTTCCAGCACAGGCCTTTCCAACGCCCTCTAGAAAGGCGTCTGCCTCCGGGTGAGCACCTGCTACCCCTGCACACACTGACTCCCAGAATCTTTTTTTCTCAGTGCCACGTGGTGGCATATCCGTGATCTGCCTGGCCTGTGGCACATCCATGTCTTCTGCCTCCTGGTTGAGTCCCACACATCTGGACACCCTCATTTCACTGCTGTTTCTTTCTTTGTCCTGAGGAAACTCCAGCAGCAAATGTTACACTGAGACATGAATTTCCACAGAGACACAAATGTCCCTCCCATCACAATAGCCAGGCCCGGGAGACAGAGTTGACCACAGTGGGGCCTCAGCCTGGGAGCTTTTCACAATGTCCCACTTGCAAGGTAGGCAAGAGTGGCCAGTCCCTGTCCCTGGGGGATAGACAAGAAACAAGGAAACAGACAGTGATAAGCAAGAACGCTGGCAAGTAGTGTTAACTCACACGAAGGAAGCAGATCCAGGGCTCGGAGGAGAGCCACCTCTGGTTAGGGACAGGGCTGTCGGGAAGGACATGCAGAGGGGAGGAAGGAAGGGAGGATGGGGACCAGAGGAGAAGACTGCTCCAGGCAGAGGGAGCACTGTGTGCAGAGCCCCCAGGACCCCTCAAGCTGGGGTAGGGACCATGTGTGAATAGGACATAGACTCAGGGGGGAACGGGGGCCCAGAGAAGGAGCCAGATGTTGTCCAAAGTGCCAAGGGGAAGGAAGGCACTGAGGCTTTAAGCATGGCATGGCATGACATGGCTGGATTTGCTATCTGAGAAGAACTGTGCTGCTCCTGAGCAGAGAGAATGGAAGGTTCACCTTCTGCAGTCCATGCAGGGATGACACCGACCTCCTTGGCCAAGGGGAGGATGATAAGCAGCCTCTCTGCACCTGGGCCCCACGGCCTCCAGGGTCCCCTGACACCTTCACCTCCCAAGCCCAGCACTTAGGGTAGAAAGTGACCCGCCCAAATCTGCTGGGTAGTCCCAATCTCACCCTCTCAGGGCACAGAGCTGCAGAGGCCAACTGGGTACCAAGGTCCCCAGCCCCAACTCTAGGGTACATGTGCGTGGCAGTGAGCAGGCAAAACCCAGCAGGACTGTCTTGAGTGGGGGCTGGAGACCTCCGACCATGGGCTGGTCCAGCTTTGGCCTCGCCTTGGGCTGCAGGTGGGGACCTGGGCAGCTTGGCAGAGGCCCTGGCCCCTTGAAAGAGGGCTATTGTCCCACTCCCCAAGCTCATCCTGGTCTGACCCTGCAGCCCTGCCAGCCTGATCTGGCCACCCGTGGTTCTTAAGGGATGACGGCCCAGCCTCATAACCCCATTCCTCTGCACCCACCCAGTTGCCATGGACTCGCCTTTGCTCTGTTTCTCCCCTGCTCAGAGCCTGCCAGGGCCCAGACACCTCACTCCATGTCAGACCCAAACTCTCCACTGCACCCAAAGGCAATGGGCAGAAACATCCAGGAAGCAGATTGTGGCTCAGCAGCTTCAGAGCTCCCCAACTGGAGCAGCATAGCAACTTAGCAGGCTGCCTCGCAGGGCCCCTCAGGCATGATGGCTGAGGCTCTCAGTGGGGTCTGAGTGACGCAGTTGGTGAAAGGGCCAGGTTCAGTGGTGATAACATCACCTGCCCTCTATCCAAGGTGGGCAAAAGTCACAGCTTCTGATGAGAGAGACCCATGGACACCTGGCTTTGGCTGGTCTCAGCCCTGGCTCCCCATCACTTAGCCTCTCCAAGGCTTACTTTCCTCCATGCCAGGGTATGGGTTTGTGGGACAATGACAGGAAGAGATTCATTCAAGGCAAGAATTGAGGAGGGAGGAGCCAGCCTGGGTGGGTGGGGCTTCCTGGTGGGTGGGGATTTCTCCCCTCCAACATTCCTTCCTCCAGGTTAAGGTCAGGGTGGAGTCAGTACACATTAACCCCTGGGATCATGCAGTTCCTACTTGTAGGGTCCTACAGACCAACTCCCTTACTGATCCTGAAGCCACACAGGTAACAATGAGGCTGGGATCCCATTCATTCATTCAGTTACCTATACCTTCTTGGGTAATACTAATAATAGCAGGCCTAGGAGTACAGAATATTCTTAAGGGTTTCCTCTACACCAGGCACTCCAAGAGCAAGTCGCCAAACCCATGTGACCTCCCTGTGAGGGGATACAGTTGCTGTCCCCATTGAACAGATGAGGAGCTGAGGCTGGGGGCCTGGGAGCTAAAGGGAGGCAGGTGGGGTGAGGAGTCTGCCAGCCCAGGCCTCTTGCTCGTGTCTTGGGAAGCTCTGAAAACAGGGATTTGTTGCCGTCCCACTCTTCACCCACCCCCACTCCACATAGCACGCTGAGCACGTGCTGAGCGTCAAACCACGCAGGTGGGATATGCAGGAAGGAGCCCAAGGCAGCCCCCGCCCAGCTTGCCAGCACTCTGAGGTCAATGCCAGTGTCAAGCATAGACACCAGGAAAGAGAAAGAGCCCGTGCAAGACCAGAGGGGAGAGGGCAGCCATTTCAGCCTGTCCACTCCCAGAGGGGGCTGCAGCCCTGACCAGCCCCAGACCCCAGCACAGACCTTGATGCCCCAGTGTGTCCCTATTTTACAGATGAGGAACTGAGGCCAAGAGCCAGGAAGAGCCTGCCTCAGGTTATCCAGTGAGGTAGAGATGGAGGGGGCATGAGACCTCAGAGGTCCTGCCGCACAGATCCTCTCCGAAGAGCCCCTTCTGAGCAGAAGGTGGAGGGGGTGGTGCAGGAGGTTTCTCACCCATCTTTGTCTGCTGTTGACATTTCAACAATCCTAGATTCTTTGGTCACCCTCAGCTGACTTGAGACTCAGTCTCTCCGTACCCTAGCTCTGATTAACAAAGCTTATCTGTTGGGCTGGGGTCTGCCGCTGTGATCCCTCAATAGTCCAGCTGGATTTTGCTGGGAAGATGATGGGGACTTTAGAAATCTGGACCAGTCTCTGCTTAATTATCTCCCTCTGGCTCCATTACTCAGGGCGCCCACCCACCTGATAAATTATGACAAGCTGACAACGGTGATGATGCCGGGGGACAATAGTGACGATGATGTTGATGATGATGGTGGTGTTGATGATGATGACGGTAACAGTGATGATGATAATGGTGAGCACCACAGGGGACCAAAATGAACCAATCCCTGTTTCTATGCACTCTGGAAGAAGACTCAGAAATAGTGGCTGGTAAGGCAGGCACAAAGGCGAGCTTGATCCTACTGTGATACTTTGAGGGCACCTCTTCATGCCACATCCTCTGCTGACCTGTCCTCTAGGCTCCTGGAATCCAGCAGAAGATATTCTTAGCACCTGGGTCATTTACAATATAGTATGATCGGAGCAAAGCATGGGGCTGTCTGAATTCTGGGAATGTGGGCCCAGGAGGGCAGGGGACTTTGCTCTAAGTGCTTCCAGGCAGCCCAGAGAGAGGTGACAGGCAGATGCAGAGGCTGGAGTGGACATGGTGTGTCAGGGAACCTCAGCTGTTCAATGTACAAGGTGGGTCACCCTTTGGGAAGGAGGCCCTGGATCTTGTTTCCAGACAGGGTTCATGTCTTAGCTCCAGTCCCTTCCAAGACTTACTCAGATGGCTAAATAAATGCAGCACTTTTACAGCAAAATTTGCAGATGATGAGCTGTTAAACAAATGACAGGCAAAGGAGAGCCCAGAAGAAGAGAGCAGTGGCCGTAAATCTGGGAACTGTGGGCCCACGGGTCTGGGTTTAGGTCTCACAATTTTCTCAGGCTATCAGAAGACCCTGGGCAATGGACAGAGCCAAGGGATGTTTTTATCTCAGGACATGTCACAAGCTATACAAAAAGTTAAATGGCTTTGTCCAGTTGCTTTCATAATCTTTTCCTCAAACAATACTTGATTTTCAATTTTAGAGCAGGGCTAGCTTATGCAGCGCAAACCTGCCACGGCCTCCACAACTGTACTGCTAGCAGGCATGACTAATTGATCCCAGAATACTTGATTATGGATAAAGGTGTTTGGGATCTGAGCCACTCTCAGTTGGGATGGACTCCCAACTTTGTCATGAAACCTACCTGAGGCCTGCCAGGGTCTGACCCTCCTCTTTACCCTCTGGCCACTTTTGGCAGAGCAAAACCACATGCATCATTTATATTCTGAATCAGAGTAGAAATGTAAATGTATGGTGGGGCACTTATCTATCCTGTCTGATGCTCTGTCCCAAGGCTAAGGACAGTGCCTAGCACGCAGAAGGTGTTCAGTTGGTGTCTGCTGGGTGAAGGGGCACCTGTGGTCCAAGCTGCCTTCAGCTCCAGCCTATCAGGACAAGGACCTTCTCTTGGCCAGTTCACATCTCAGCTACCTTTTTGGCCCCTCTGGTTTCATACCTGTCCCCAGGAAGGGGAGAGCATTCGAATTCAGCAGTTAAAGAATTAAGGACTGGAGAAGTTTCCCTGGAGTTTTAAAATGACTGCTGAGATAGAGTTCTAGATAAATGCAGACTGAGTGATTGAAGGTGGGGCTGGCTCTCCCTGGAGCTCTCCACACTCCCCAACTCCACTCATTCCTCGGGGGATTAATTGGTATCAAGAGAGGACTTTAGGAAATGGCCATGTTTAAAGGCCCCTGCTTAATGGTCCCTTTAATTAGAATGGGTTTCACTTGACACCATCTCTGCTGACCCGCAGGGGAGGGCAGCCCCTGCCCGAGTGAACGCGCGATGACCCAGGCATTCCCGCGTCCAGGCCATGCCCCACTTGTGGGCTCACTCATCAGAGTTCAAAAGAATGGCTGTTTCTGCAGCAGAACAACAGCCAGAGCCCAGAGTCACTCCCCTCAGTTCAGGCACCCCTGTGGGAACCTGGATCTGGGACATTCCTCTGGAGAGAAGAATGTGCATGTAGGGGACCGCTGGGCCCCTGCCAAGCCCAACCACTCAGCAGGCTCAGCCGGCAAGTATGAGCACTGGGGAAGACCAGGCTCGGGCCAGGTCCTGGGGCTGGAGCAGGGGTGGGCACAGGCCTGCCCTTGGGGTGCTCCTTGCCAGGTGAGGAGGTGGTCTCAGGAGCGGCACTGCCAGCATGGGGGTGAGGGACATAATGGCAAAACCAAGAGCTGGAGCAGCCCAGGGGAGGGCCCCAGTCCCACCCAGGGCAGGGCAGGCAAGCTTCCTGGGGAAGGTTCCTCTTTAGCTGGACCTCGTAGGCTGCATGAGCTAGGCTGTGCCACAGCGAGCCTCAGTGTCTTCAAGCAGCAAAGGTCCCTTCTGCACTCCTGTCACCATCCAGAGTGTCAGCAGAGGCTCTGTTGGTGGGTCGGCTCCAGTGGGGACGCAGGGATCCAGGCTGCCTCTGCCATGTGGGGAGTATGGAGACCTTGTACCCATTCTCACTGTCTCCGGCTGGAGTAGCCTGAAGGAAGTCAGTGCCACAGTGTCACAGTTTCAGGGAGGCTGGGAAATGAGGTGTGGGGACCACAGAGACTCTCTGGCACATACCTGAGGTTGAGGAGTCAGCCAGGGAAGTGAGGGCTGGGGGCAGGCAGAGGAAACTGTGTGAAGGCCCAGCAACAAGAGAGACATGCAGGGCAGCCAGAGAGTGAGGAACACAGGAAGGGAGGATGGGGAGAGGAGGCTGAGGCAGGGAGTCACCAGGGAGTTTCTGGAAGGCCACGGTGAGCAGCAAGGACACTATGAGGGGGCCAGTGGGAGCCACTGAGTGTTTTAGGCTGGGAGTGGCATGGTCAGATCTCACAGGAATAGGCCTATATGAATGGCCCTACAGACCTAAGCCAGGACTGCACAGAGGTAACTGCTGTCTGGAGGTCTCTGGGTCTTGCCACAGCCCTGTCACCTGGGAAGGTCCGACCCCTGACCTGTGAAGCCCTGGCCCAGGCTGAGGGGCAGACCGTTACTGTCTCTCTCCAGGATGAACGTTGGTGTCTCAGATATCTAAGAGCAGTTAGGATTGTGGGGACACCCCAGCAGCCAGTCTGAGGCTGGGCAGAGCTTTGGGTGAAAGTGGACCTAGAAGAGCCCAGGCCCACCGGAAGCCTTGTGGGGAAAGTGAGTGCGAAGAGAGGGCAGTCCTGGCCCTGAACCCCATGGGCCCCACCCAGCAGCAGACCCTGCAGCCACGGCCTCAGGTCACAGTAGACGTGGTAGATGTGGCATCTGCGGAAACATCTGAGGCAGTGTCTGGCCTCTGGCTGGAGAGACCTTGTTCCCCCCAGCCCCGGATCATCATCCATAGACATTCACTCATTCACTCTTCATTCATTCATTCATTTGACAAGTATCTACTCTCTACCCCCGTGGGAACCTCTGCTGACTCCAATAGATACAGCAGTAACAAAAGGACAGGGCCTTACCCTTGGGGAGCTTATTCTAGTGGGAAAACCAGACTGTGAACAGGCAAGGAACTAAATCAATACTGACAACATGTGACAAATAAGGATAACACCCCAGCAAAGAAGTCACAGAGAGACCCCAGGACACAGGCAAACAAGCACAGAAGGCCCATCCCGGAGGGGACCCTCGGGGTGAGAGGGAGCCAGCAATGGAAAGTAGTGGAAAAGGCAGTCCTGGCAGAGACAGCAAGTACAAAGGCCCTGGGGCCAGAAAGGCCCTGAGTTGTGGGAGGTGCCGGCAGGGGTGCTGCGAGAGCTGTGTCCGCAGAGGCCCCGCAGCAGCTGGAACCCGGGCTTTAATAGGTTCGGTGGTCAGCAGCAGGTGGAAGTGAAGGAGAGCAGCAATGAGGTCCCAGGGAAGGGTGGCCACGGTGAGAGGAAGCTGAGAGGCACAATGGGGGAGGGGGAGGAGATTGGCCTCAGGCCTCTGGCGATGGCTGAGAGTGGGTGGCTGGCGCAGGAGTGGAGAGGTTCTGGCCTGCGCACCTGAGCAGGGAAGGCAAAGATAGGGCAGGGGAGGGGCTGAGGCCAAGAGCCTAACGGGCACATGCCAGGTGCCCCTTGCCCCACGCCACCCGGGGTAGGTAGAGTCCGGACACATGAACTCGAGAGGGGCTGATGGGAGATTCAGAAGGAACACAGCTGGGAAGCACCCCCACCCCTGAAGGACAGATCCTCCATCTCGCCCACTGCCCACCTCAGCAGCCTAGTTCTTGCATGGCCAGAAGCCTGCCTCGGACCAATGCTCTCATCTCTGTCTGCAGGGGTCCCCCTGGCCTGCTGGGGGATGTTCAGTAACCGATGAGCCCCTCAGAGAAACAGACTCACCCCTTTGACCCAGCGGCCTTCCCATTCCTGCTGGGTGAGGCTTTTGTGGATGTGCCCAGGACGGGGGGCCCCACAGTAGCTTCCCACGTAGAAAGTTCATTTTAAAAAGCACCTGCAGATTAAGCAGCAGCCATAGGAGAGATGAGATAAACCTGGAGACAGTGACAGGAGGCTTCCTGCAGGCATGCACACCAACCAAACATGCCATGCCATTCACCAAACCTAAAGAGGGGTCGGGAGCTGACAGGTCATCCGTATGTGGCAGGGCCCTCCCCATCTTGCAGGGCTCAGAGAGGAGGGACAGAGAGCTGTGAAGGCTCCTGGGGTACTTGGCCCCAGGCAGTGGAGGGAGCCCTTATTATCCCACTGTACAGATGCGAAAACTGAGGCATGAAGCGGTTCAGTGAAGTCCCCAAGGCCAGCTAAGTAGCCAGTGACAGACCTGGGGTCTAATCTAGGCTGTCTGCCCACAGAGCTCATGTTCTCACACCAGGTGACCTGCCTGAGGTCACGCAGCCACTCTGATCCGAGGGCTTCCTCACCTTCCCCTTGGCAGACGATAGGAATTCCAGAGCCTTCCGCCTCCGGAGAAGTTATCAGCACATATCTGAAATTACACCTTGCGAATCTGGATTTAATTCTCGCCCTGCTATCGTTTTCCTCTGGCAGTCCTGGGCATCAACATCGCAGTATGCCCCGGGGTCTCACCATCAGAATTGCCAGGTACAGAAGGTGGGTCCGGGGGCCTTATCTCAGAAGACAGGTGGCAATTAAAGTATCCTGTGCCACCATGTTGAAATATGGCAAGGGCCACCAGCCCTGGTCCCCTGCTGAGTGGCAGGCCAGGGTCAGGCTCATGCTGACCAAGGAGTGCCATGGCTCTGGGCCTCAGAGGACGAGTAAGGGAGCATCTGCGTCCCCCATGCACCCCACTGTTTCCCAGCACCGTCATCATATCTGAAGTCCATAGTGGCCCTGTGACAGGCCTTCAGCCCTGTTTTATAGATGAGGAAGTCGGAGAGGATGAGTCATCTGACTCAGGCCACCCAGCCAAGAAATGGCAGAACTGGGGCACAAACCCCAATATGCGGACTCTTGTCAGTGCTTCCACAAAGACGTCTTGAGTCAGGCTTGTTCAGAGCCAGGTTCCAATAGAGGGGATGGAAATAAACAGATAATAAGACTTCACGACTGCCCCCAACAGTCTCATGATCTGAGGAAAGCGAAGACAGCAACTATTCACTCGGAACATGACGGAGCCTTAGAAAGGAAGAAACTCCAACAGGAGCTATGATCAGAGGAGCCATGAGGACACCAGGCTGAGAGAGGCCGTCCGGCCACCGCCGTGAGCCCTGCACGTCCCCGATCTGTGGGGTCCCTGGAGCCCTCAGATTCACATGAAACGTAGATGATGGGTGCGGGCCTGGAGGCAGGGCTGGGCAGCCAGCGTTCAAGGGGGCAGAGCTTCAATTTTGGAGGATGAGAAAGTTTTGGAGACAAATGGGGGTGATGGCTGCACGGCAGTGCGAATGTATTTAATGCCACAGAACAGTACAATAATCAAAGGTTAAAGCTGTAAAAATTTATACTGTGTGTATTTTACCACAATTAAAATGTTTTCAATTTAAAAAAAGAGAAACTGCGTCATTCACTGGTTCTATAGCAGCGACAGAAAGGCCCCCTCCGGGGGCTCCTGTCAGCTGGGCCCAGGGCTGGGTGAGAGTGTGTGACCAAGTGTGAGTGTGTGTGTATATTGTATATGTGTGTGTGTGAGTGTGCATGTGAGTATATGTGGGTGCATATGTGAGTATATGTGTGTTAGTATATGTGAGAGTGGGAGTGTGTGCATGAGTATGTGTGTGTGTGTGAGTATATTGTGTGTGTGTGTGCATGTGAGAATATGTGGGTGCATATGTGAGTATATGTGTTAGTACATGTGAGAGTGGGAGTGTATACATGAGTGTGTGTGAGTATATTGTGTGTGTGTGAGTGTGCATGTGAGTACATGTGGGTGCATATGTGAGTATATGTGTGCTAGTATATGTGAAAGTGGGAGTGTGTGCATGAATATATGTGTGTGTGAATATATTGTGTGTGTGAGTGTGCATGTGAGTATATGTGGGTGCATATGTGAGTATATGTATGCTAGTATATGTGAGAGTGGGAGTGTGTGCATAAGTATGTGTGTGTGTGAGTATATTGTGTGTGTGAGTGTGCATGTGAGTACATGTGGGTGCATATGTGAGTATATGTGTGTTAGTACATGTGAGAATGTGAGTGTGTAGGTATGATTATATGTATGTGTGAGTATATTGTGTGTATGTCTGTGAGTGTGCATGTGAGTATATGTGGGTGCATACGTGAGAATATGTGTGTTAGTATATGTGAGAGGGTGAGTGTTTACATGTGTGTGAGTGTGTCTGGGTATATGTATATGAGTATATGTGAGTGAGAGTGTGTGTAAGTATAGGTGAATGTGTATGTGTGAGTATATGTAAGTGTGAGTGTGTGAGTGTGTGTATGTGTGTGAGTGTGTCTGGGTATATGTATGTGAGTATACGTGAAAGTGAGTGTCTGAGTACATGTGAGTGTGTGTGCGTGTGTGCGTGTGTGTGTCAGGTCATGTAAGAAGGTGTCCCTGCAAGCAGGTGCTGACACCCAGGCAGAGGCCCACACAGGCAAACATGGCTGCAATAGAAATAATGACAGTGACAGCCATGGCCACCTCAGAGAGCCGGGCGCAGTGCACGGCATGTTGCACACATCCCACTCAGTCCGCAACAAGGCTCTCCACGCAGTTACTGTGATCCTGTCTGACAAAAAAGGAAACCAAGGCTCCTGACCCACTAGCAAGGGGCAGAGAGGATTCACACTTCATGTTCCGGAGATCTCTCGGGGCATCACATGTGACCCAAACTGAGTGGCTTAAAACCATAAGCATTATCTCTCACAGCTGCCGTGGGTCAGGGGCCTGGGAGTGACCTGGGTGGGCGGTGCTGGCTCTGGGTCCCTCAGGAGGCTGCCATCTCATCTGAGGCTCAACCAGAGCTGGAGGACCGGCTTCACGATGGTGCCCTCCCAGGCTGTGAGCAGGAGACCTCGGTTTCTTGTTCCATGGGCCTTCCCACAGGGCCACTTGAGTGTCCTCACAATATGGCAGATGTCACATTTGAAGAAGGCAAGACAGAAGCCACAACACCTTTCTGTGACACAGCCTTGAGAACCATATCCTATCAGTTTCAAGGTCAGCCCTGTCCATGGTGGGAGAGGGCTACACAAGGCTGTGAGTGGCAAGAGCTGAGGACTGTCGGAGGCCACCTTGAGCAGCTACCTCCCCCACGCCCGTCCAAATCTGCCGGGAGCCTGCACTCTGCTACCAGGCTAGAGGTTGCTGGTGAGCGGTGTCAGGTGTCAGAGGTGTCCAGAGATGCTCTGGAAGAGAGGGGCAGGCCAGGTGGGAGCACCATCCTGAGAAGAGATGGAACTGGCACCGTGATGCAGGCATGGGCTGTGTCTCCAGTGGGGGAGAAACTCAAACTCCACCATCACCACAT
Source organism: Loris lydekkerianus (assembly GCA_963574355.1). Classification (NCBI taxonomy): domain Eukaryota; kingdom Metazoa; phylum Chordata; class Mammalia; order Primates; family Lorisidae; genus Loris; species Loris lydekkerianus. The sequence goes on from CAUYPK010059837.1 coordinate 45,053, forward strand.
TTTGGAAACATGGTGGATGCGTGGGCACAGGAGGTGTCCTTCTGGACACATGCTGGCAGGAGCACACTGGGGACTTGTGAGTAGGGTGAACAGGTCAATGGCTACACTTCTAGCTGTGGCAGCAAGAGCTGGATGTTGGTGTCGGACAGATATGCAATGTGTTTTCTGGCATGAGTAAGCTTCCCGCGTCCACTCGGACCCTCAGTCTCCTCCTCTAAAATGCAGCAATTGTTTCTCTCACACTAGAAAGAGGATAAAGCCACATGTGTCAAGGAGCCTAGCACATACCAGAACCTCAGCCCAGCCCCAGCAGCAAGAGGCAGAAGCCTCCACAGTTCAGACCAGGCCATCCTGTGCCGTGCCGTGGCCAGGCCAAGCAGCACCAGGGCAACACAAGCGCCCCTGTCCCAGTTCTGCCAGAGAGCGCGGACCCTTTCATTCCCACAAATGTAGGCCGGTCAGACCAGTCACTCCCTCCTGGGTGTGCCCGGGTGAAGAGGCCAGCACCGCCTGACTGCTGGAACCTCATTAATGAGAGATGATCTGGAAAAATACTTCACACCTCTTTTCTCACATTCCAGCGGGAAAATAACATTGAACATCGAATGCCTCTTTCAAGAATAGCTGACAGAGGAAACGGCCTTTCCTTTATCTCAACTGGAAATTTTGTTTTCCTTTCATCACAAAGATGTAAGCAGCGCTGCTCAAATCAAAAAGGAATGTGTGGTTGAAAACGGGTGGGAGCTGCTAATTAGAAAAAGGCCTGGATGGATGAAAAATGGCAGAGAGATTATTTGTCATTAATTTGGCATTCAGTAATCACAGGCAAAACAAACCTTTCACCCTAAGTACAATCAAGACAATTAGATAGTGCAGCCTCTGCAAGAAGAATTAATTATATGGATAACTTATACCATTTCTTTCATCCATTTCACATCTACGGTGACTCAGCACAGGGGTTCTGGTGTTACTAGTGATGCTCCAGGGACATGGAGAGGTTGATGAACGCGTCCAAGCTCATGCAGCTGATAAACCACAGACCCACAATTCAAGTCTAGCCGAGGACTAGCACAAGCCCTTGCTTCCTGCCAGACACTACTCTGCCTCCTGGGACAGGAAGAGCAGCTGTCTCCGGCTGCATAGGTGCAAAGCCAGCAGCTGCTAGAATTTATTTTTGAACAACTTGTTCCTTGTCGCTTCATATCCTTGCTTTGTGCCCACTCTGCAAGTTCAAGGCTCGCACCAGGAACTTTGGGAACATGATGGACATGCAGGTAAATCAACAGGTGAGCAGATGGGCAGCTGAAGGGGTGCACAGAGTGAAGTGAATGGATGGACCATCGAGGGAGGATGCCGGGCAGGTGCTCAGGTGGACAGGTGAGAGGAGAAAGGGAGGGTGCTGCACATGTGTGTGGCTGGGGGACAACACGATGGGCTGGATGGGTGAGCCTAGGGGGTTGATGGGTAGGTGGGTCCAGGCAGGCAGTGGAATAAGTTAGTGGGCAGGGCTATCCCACTCTCAGGGCACAAGAATCAAGTCCCCACTGCAAGCTTGGCTCTGCTTCCACAGTCATGAGCCTGGGGACAAGGGGGAGATTGACCCAAGAAGGACTTGGTCAGTTGCTGGCTGAGAGGACAGATCTTTCTTAAACACTTGCTACCTTGAAATTTACCATCTGAGAAGTGGGAGGGACCATAGAGCCACACTGGTTTTACAGCAGGGGCCCAGAAAGGGGGGGAACCCTACCAGCGCTCACACTGCCAGGCCAATGTCGGGGCCCCCTCTCCCCCAGCTGCTCCCTTGGCCTCCTGATTATAACCTTCCCTTAGGCCCCAGCCTGAGCTGAACCCCCCAGTAGCCTGCCCATCCTCACCACAGCCCCAACGGAGGGGGGAGGAGCTGTGGGCTCTGAGTTGCCCTGAGACTGTCGTGACAGTGCTAGGCCCCCCTGTGATGGGACCAGTCATGGTGTGGGTTCTGCCAAGTGGCTGTGTGGCCAGTTCCAGGGGTCCTCAAAGACAGGAATCCCAATGGCCCTCAAAGGCCTGGGGAGCATCAGAAGCGGAACAGACAGTGACAACTGATGACCTGCAGTGGCCCCAACTGCTTGGCTGGCCTATCCTGCACATTGATTGTTGCGGCACTGAGCCGGATGCTAGGGCCTGGGTGCCCCGGACCTGCATACAGCTGGCACTCAATCTGTGTCTCTTTAAAGGGAAGGACAATACTGCCCTCCAGGAGCTCCCAGGATGGTCACTTTTCTCAGTGTGCCCCTGGGAGGGGTGGACCTGGCAGACCCCTGCATGGCTGAGGTGTGGGGGTCCCTGCTTCCTTTACCTCCTCTTTTGTGAGAAGGGCCACTTGCTCTTGGTCACCCTGGTTTTGAGTGAACCAGGACACTGACCTTCCCCCAGACCATTCTGGGCCAAAGATCATTGAAAATAACACAGAACAAAAACCTGGGGACTAAAAACATTGTGTTCCCCTGGTACCTCCGCCTTGCAGCTGGAAGTGTGTCTGCCATCCTGCCCCCTTCTAGCATATCCTCTACAGGTCATTTTGGGGACCCACTCACCCCCTGCTGATGGCCTTCCCCTCATGTGCTAGGGGCATGAGGAGCTGACTGCGTTATGTCCCAGCACCTAGACAAGTGCTGGCACGTAGTTTGCTGAATGAATACACACCAGGACCACAGAGCACAAACTTGAACCTGAGCCCAGATACTGACTGAGGCTGTGTGACCTGAGGCAAATCACTTAACCTCTCTGAGTCTCAGGTTAACTATTCTGCGAAATGAATATTAACATAGTAGGATCACCATGAGGATTCACTGAGCAATGTGCGCAGAACCCGTGGCACGGTATAGGTGCCCAGCGGCTGTGCCCCCAGGGAGTGGACTTCCAGCTCACCTGTGCAGGGCTGAGGCCCCGCCCTCCTCTCAGCTCCAGCCTCTGGCAGGCGACTCCAGAAGCCCCAGGCACGAGGGAGCGTGGGAACTTCCTACAGCGTGTTTGTCTTGGGCTGCCTGGGAGGGGCTGCCCCTCTGTCAGCTCCACATGAGCTCCTGCCAGGTCGTCCAGCGTGAAAGGGAGAGATTGTTCCCGTGACCTTTGCTTTCCTTGTCAAAGGTGAGTTGAGCCTAGGACACAAGCACAACCTCTCCCCAAAAGGCCAGGCCAGCCCCAGTTCCCCACTCTCAAAGGGGCTGAAGGGGTCACCTATGATGCTAGGTGAACCTACAGCCCCGTCCCTGCCTGCAGGTATGAGGCTCTGCAGCCATAGCTGCTCTGTCCCCACTGTCCCCTACCCTGAGCCAGCAGCCAGCCAGGGCTCCTTCCCTGCCTGCTAACTCTACCTCTACCCAGGTCTTCATTCTCCTCATTCCCATGGTACCCAGCAGAGGACCCAACCCGGGTGTAGGGCTCAGACATCAAGCACCCCAGACCAGCTGAGACACCCACCCACCCACCCAGAGCAAGGAACCCTCTCCTCCTCCCACTCGCACTGTACCTGCCCTGGGAGGGTGTCCCCCATGCTGGTCTCTGGAGGTGGCCCCAGGTCTCTGTGCAAGTTAGAGACACCACCAAGTTTTTATCACTCTGCCTCAGCCTCCTCTGCCCCTGACATGTAGCTGAGAGTCAAGGGCATCCCTCTCCCATCCCCAGGCCTACTGCCCACTTTCCCTGCTTCCCTAGTAGCCGCAGATGTGATCTTCCGACAGCTGGGGAGTTTCCCATAGACCAGCCACACAGTAACCACCGCAGGCAGCACGGCTGGGGTTAAGGGCAGCCCTGGATCACAGAGGCTCCATTTCCGATTTTCCAGAAGATGCCGATTATTAATGATCATTGTTCTTTCCTTCTGGGGCATGAAAAAGTAGGTTTAATTCACAACCGGAAAAGCAGCAGGTCAAGGTTCTCAGAGTATGAAATGTCAGCCTCCGGCGGCAATGACATTCACCCAGAGGTACTAAAAATAGATGCGAAAACAGAAGCATCAGCCTCCAGAGGTGGGAGAAACAAGGTGAGCTTAGGGCTGAGACAACGCTCACCAGTGACGTCTGCAGCCACATGGGAAGGCTGAGCTTTTCCTTTTTTTTTTTTTCTCCTTGAGAGACAAAAAGAAAGTGAACTCGAGAAGGGTCAGCCAGAGGATTTTACTCTTTTAAGTCTGACCTTCTGCATGAAATTCAGGTAGAAAGAAAACCTGGCTTGAGATATGACCACAGGGGCAGAATTAATCACCACTTAGCCCAGAGAGCGTTCATTGCCTGGCCAGCTCCTGGCCAGCCCCAGAATTGGCTATCTAGTAGGCTAGAGGCACGGTCCAACGGCACACCTGTGATGAGGGAAAGTTCTGTACCTCTCTGTGCAATCTGATACTCACCAGCCACCAGTAGATAGCGAGCTCTTGAAATATGGCTGTCACACATGAGCAACTGGATTATTCATTGTATTCTATTCCAGCTGATTTAGATGTGAATTGCCATATTTAAATGGTAACTGGTGGCTACCATATTGGACAGCACAGTGTGAGGCTCTAAGGGAAAGAGAGCTGCAGTTGATTAGCACTATCTGCCAGAGACTGAGGCTAGGAAGACAAGATATGACAGCTGCATTACCAAAGGACCAGGGATCTGGCGTAACCCAGGTCTCCTGAGGCCTAAGTCAGTGATTTTGGTACCTGCAGTCTCCGTGTTTAGGAGAAAAAGTGTCTGTGAAGTTTAATGTCACTCCCTGCCCTCTGTCTCACCATCTTTAGTCCAGGCAACTGCAAGCTTCCTAACTGGTCTCCCCACTGTGAGTCCCTATTTCTAATCTACTTCCTACACAGCAGCCGAAATACCAACACAGCCCCATGTGACCCTTCTTGAAACTCCTGGTCCAACACCCTCCATGGCCACCTCTTGGGCCCACCCTTTTCATTTTTTTCCACCTCCCCCACTCCCAGCAAAGACCTTATCAGTATACTCTGTTCCACTGCATAAGAGGCCCCAAAGGCAAGGGCCATCTCTTGCCCCACCTTGGCATTCCCCACCCCAAAACACAGGCCCTGAACAGGCCCCACTGGGGGCCTCCTGTCCTGCCAGGAGCATCCATGCAGTTTTGTTTTGTTTTCCTTTCTTTTTTGAGACAGAGTCTCAAGCTGTCACCTTGCATCGAGTGCTGTGGCATCACAGCTCACGGCAACCTCAAACTCTTGGGCTTTAGCGATTCTCTTACCTCAGCCTCCCAAGTGCCTGGGACTACAGGTGCCTGCCACAATGCCCAGCTGTTTTTTTGTTTGTTTGTTTGTTTGTTTGTTTGTTTGTTTTCTGTTGTTGTTGTTGTTGTTGCAGCTGTCATTGTTGTTTTAGCTGGCCTGGGCCAGATTTGAACCCACCAGCCTCGCTCGGTGTATGTGACCGGCGCCCTACCCTCTGAGCTATGGGCACCGCCCACTCCCATGCAGATTTTCTTACTTTGTCCTCACAGCAGTGAGATAAGTACCATTATTTCCCAGTTTTGCAGATGAAGACTCTGAGGTCCAAAGAGGGAAAGTGTTTGTCCAAGGACAGGAGAGAAAACAGCAGATCCGAGACTCACACCTGGGGAGGTGTCTCCCTCAAACTTGGCTTCAGCAGGGGGGCTGAAGGTCACAGAACTCCCAGTCCAATATTTCTCTCACTGCTAACTCAATAAACATTAGGTGTGAAAGGGAGGGAGGAATGAATAGGTAGATGGATGGATGGGTATGGGTGGATGAGTAAATGGTTGGGTGAATGATGGTACGGATGGTAGGTGGGTGGATGGATGGATGGATGAATGAGTGTGTGGGTGGTGGATGGATGGGTGGGTGGTGGATGGGTGAATGAATGGGTGGGTGGGTGGACGGGTGGTGGATGAGTGGATGGATAGGGTAGACGACTGGGTACATAGATAGATGGTTGTATGGATAAATGGATGAGTGGAAAAATAGACAGGTTGATGAATGTGTGGACAGATACATATGCACGAATGAATGAAAGGGCAACAAAACACAGTAAAAAGTGAGGTAGAAGGTCATGAATAAGGAAGGGGGTGAGACAATGATTCACTTTTGCTCTTAACTATTTTTCAGGTATATCAAAAAATCAGGTCATGCAAAAAATTCTTCAGGCTTTGGTTTTTAGAGAGATAAAGTAACTAGCAGGCTATGCACATGGAGCCAGCCCTGGGCCCTGCAGGGACTGCTTCCCATCCTCCCCTCCTGGCCCCCACTCCCTCTCCCCGCCCCACCCCTGTTGGCTCACTGAGCTCCTCCCTAATGCTGCTTTCCCATGGGAAGTCTGAGAAACAATAGCAATTTCTTCTGAATGGGACTCTCCCCTGAGCCAAAGAGTAAACAGGAGCGAGCAAAGAGCTCAAGTCCATGTGTGACTGCTCAGCGGGGATTACATAACCAGGACATACCTGGGAGAGGCACTGATCCAGGGGATTTTAACAGACAGAGGGGAGGCCTGGGGTGGGAGGCTGGAGGGGGAACACCCAGTGCAGGAATGGCTGTGCAGGCACCCCGAGGCACTGGAACCAGAGCCAGGTAGCTCAGGGAGGGAGGACGTTCAGTGTCACTTGCTGAGGGCTTTCTCACACTGTGATCGGCCTTTTGAACGATTGTTTTGTCTGATCTTCACAGCAGCAGTATGGGGTGTGTGGTTTAGTTATAGTCCCTTTTATAGATGAAAAAATGAAAATGAGGCACAGAGAGGTACAGTCATTAAGCAAAGTCACACAGCCATTGCAGAGAGAGCTGGAGTATCAGCCCTTGTCTGGCTCCAGAGCCTGCAGGGTGGATGGACCTGTCTGGTCTGCTCTTTCCCATCTTCTCTCCCTTCCTAATGGAAGAGAATCTTCTATCAGATCACGTGTTCATTTATTCTTTCTTCTGTCCTCCATCCACCCACCCAGTGTCCAGAGGTCTTTCCCTCCCTCCCCACTGGACCTGCATCAGGAGAGGGGCCAGAGAGAAAAGTCACCACTGGCTGCCTGCAGAAGAGCCAGTTTCTGCTGAGGAAGGGACACAGGGAAGTGTCCACTGGCAATATGTACAGTTTGAACATGCTGAGGTTGAGCCCTTCCTGCAGGCAGGCAACTGCGTTCTGCTTTCACACAGGAGACAGTTCCAAACTGGGACCCTTATTCACCTGTGACAGAGAGGAGACGAGGTCCTCAGAGGCCCACTCAGCATCTCTCAGGAGCCTCAGCCTTGGGACCAGGGGTTAGGGAGGGCTTCCCAGAGGGGCAGCCTTGAGCTGGCTGAGACAAGGCCCCAGGAGTCCATCAAGCAGAGGTACTAGGGGTGAATCTCTACCAAGTGATGGAGGGAGGAGGGAGAGGCTGCCCCCCGCCCCGGAGGCTGCCAGCCTCTGAGCTCCAGGAGAAAGGGGCGGGGGAAGGCCCCAGGATGCCTGGGAGAGCTTCAGCCATACCAAGGCCAAGAGGTGTGGAGCAAGTGCAGTTCTTCTCCATCTGACCTCACATGGCACCTCCCGCTCTCTGAGCCCAGCCACCCATCTACAAAGTGAGGACAGTGGGAGGCAACTCAGGTGCCTGGTGAGCCCTTAGAGCAGTGGTTCTCAACTGTCTCACTACATTGTAAATAAACATACATCTTTTATCTTTAATAACCCTAAGAACTTCGGTGTTCCTGTTCCTGTTTTACACTGGAAGAAACCGAGACACAGACAAGTGACTGACCCAAGACCACACAGCTGAGATAGTATAGTTAGGATCTGGGCCAGGTCTGTCCGGCCCTGAGGAGCTATTTTCCATGAATATGCTGCTCTCTTATTTCACTGCACTGTTTTGATCTACCAAGCAAGGGTAGTCACACAATCCAAGACGTGGCATCACTCTGGCCTCCATGACCAACAAATGCCAGCCTGTGGCGTTATCAGTCCATAGATCCTTGACTGAATCAAAGATAGGTGACTAGACAGTAGATAGGTGGGCAGATGGATGGATAGATAGATAGATAGATAGAAAGATAGATAGGTGAGGTCCACATTTATGAGCGGGGAAGAACCTTGGGGTGAGAGACAAATGGATGGATGGATAGATTAATGATGGATAAATGGTTGGATGGATGGGTGAGGAGTGAATAAGAAGATACAGATAGGTAGAATGGATGTATGATTAAAGCGATAATGGGTGAATGGTGGATCATGGAGAGACCATGGAGGGATGAGTGGATGAATGGTAGAGAGGTGGATGGATGGATAATAGATGGGTAGACAGGTGATGGCTGGATGGACAATGGATAATAAATGGCTAGATGGATGATGAATGAATAGGTGGATGGATAGATGAATAAGAGTTGGATAAATGGATGATGCCTGGCTGGATGGATGATAGATGGGTAGATGGATGATGGATGGATGGATGGATGGATGGATGGATGGATGGATCGATGGATGCATGGGTGGGTGGATGGATGATAGACGAATGGATGGATGATGGCTGAATGGATGGATGATGGATGGATGGATGGATGGATGGGTGGTTGGATGGATGATGGCTGAATGGATGGATGATGGCTGAATGGATGGATGGGTGGTGGATTGATGGGTGGATGGATGGATGGGTGGATGGATGAGTGGGTGGATGGATGGATGGATGGATGGGTGGATGGATGGATAGATGGGTGGATAGATGGGTGGATGGATGATGGCTGAATGGAGGGATGATAGATGGATAGACTAATTATAGGTTACTAGAGAAATGATTGATGGGTAGATGGATGATGGCTGAATGTTTGGATGTTTGATGGATGGTTGGATGGATGGATGGATGGATGGATGGATGATGGATGGATGGCTGGATGGATGGGTGGGTGGATGGGTGGATGGATGGATGGATGGATGGATAGATGGGTGGATGGATGATGGCTGAATGGAGGGATGATAGATGGGTAGACGGATGATGGCTGAATGGATGGATGATAGATGGATGGATGGATGGATGGATGATAGATGGGTAGATGGATGATGGCTGAATGGAGAATGATGGATGGATGGATGGATGGATGGATGGATGGATGGATGGATGAATGAATGATAGATGGATGAATGGATGGCTGGATGGATGGATGGATGATAGATGGGTAGATGGACAATGGCTGAATGGATGGATGATGGATGGATGGATGGATGGATGGATGGATGGATGGATGGATAGATGGATGATGGACAAATAGATGGATAAGCATGGATGATGCGTGGATGAATGGATGGATAGAAAGATTTTTGAATGAATGGCCCAACTATTGGATGGGGAGCTGGATGCATAAGAAAATGAATAAATAAACGAGCCAATGGACAGGAGGATGGCTACAAAGATAGTTGTAAAGGATAGAAGGCTGAATGGAGAAGTGGAGGGAAGTTAGATGGTGAGTAGATGAGTAGCTCCCCTTCCAATCTAATGCTCATTGCAGAAGAGACTCTCAAACACCCAGGGCCTCTCCCAAGCTAAGAGCCCTGTAGTATAAGCACTGCCTGAAGATTGGTGGGTCACCTCCTGGAGCCAGTGTCCCCTGTGCTGTGCACACAGCCCTGTGGCAGGTGGAAGGTGTGTCAATGGCCTAAGCAGAGCCCTGGCCATGGTATGGAGGCTGTTATCTTCTCTTCTCCCACTATGCGAAGCCACAGACTCCTAAGTAGCAGCTGTTCGTATACTCCATCCATTGTCCCTCCTTCCACTGGGCCTGGGCAGCTGAAGGTGTACTAGAAACCCCCTTTCTCACCCCACTGCAGATGCCAAAAAGAGCCCTGGACTAGAGAGAGGAGTCCTGGTCGTACCCAGCACTGACACTGACCTACCATGTGACTAGGGAGGTGACACTGTCTGTCTCTGGGTTTCTGCTGTCAGATTGGGGTAGAGCAGGAGAGAAGCTTGTTGCAGCCAGATGGAGACCTCCCAAACCCCAGCCACAGCCTGTGGTGCTTACCCCAGAACCCCAGGACTCTGGCCCCCACTGGCTGGGACCATCTCCAAAGGCCCTTCCAGCTTCAGCAGATTGAGATCACCGCCCCAGAAACCGAGCACCAAGGCAGGTGAGCAAAGAGAAGGGCTTGGTTTATCCAACCTCCTAATCTCTACTGGCCAAAGGTATCCTCAGATGTGAGCTTGGCCAAGTCCTGCCACTCTCCAGGCACCACTCCCATCTCCACCCTGAGCCCATTTTGGAGGTTGGCATGCGTGAGGGGCTTTGCGATTTGTACAGGACGGGAATCTGGGGGGTCCTGGGCCTGGTAGGGAGGGGCTGCAGCAAGGATCGAGGAAGTCACTGCATGCTGCGTATGCCCAGAGCTGGGCACAGGCAGTGCACTCCCAGCCTGGGAGAGGAGGAAGGGGGCAGCCCTGAGAGCAAGAGACCCAGGGTCCCTGCACAGAGACTGTATTCCCCCCTCCAGGCGCCCATGCCTCGAGGACAGACAGCTGGGGCTGGTCTCCTCCCACTATGCTGCTGCCATCTCAGGGCCCCCATGGGCCCCAACTTGGAGGCCTGGGACAGGGCTGGGAGGGATGAGGAGGAGTTGGGGGGCTCTCTGTTCCCAGCACAGCCTGCCTGGGCTGCCTGTCCCCACTGACGAGCCATCAATCGCTCCCCTGGGAGGCAGCGCGCAGGCCCCAGACCTTGTCAATCCGCGAGAACAGACGCAGTGAGAGCTGGAGAGTTCCCACGCTGGCCGGCCACCACGGAGGGCCCCAGCACAGCATCCCTGCCCGTCCCAGGCCCGGGCCCAGCTCCTCCTGAAGCCCTCTGCTCCCCTTCTACTCTTGGCAAACCAAGGCCACCGGGGACCCTCACCGTCACCTCACATCACAGGGCACAAAGGGGCTGCTTCCAGCTCCTCCTAGCAGGACACAGACCCTTGCCGGGGGCGGGGAAGGGCTCCCGGGCCCACCAGAGGCTGAGGAACTGGACAGAGCCTCTAGGGACCAATCTTCTGGAAGTTTCTGGGGTTGTATGAAGGCTGAGGCAGTATGAACCCTACTCACACCCACACCGCCACTCTGCCCCTGCTATGGCCAGGGCAGGGGTCCCCCCTTGGCCTGGTCACGGGCCTGGCACTCACTCCAGCACTCCTTAATGGCTGTCAGGGCCCCACTTTTCAGAGGCAGTCTTTGCACCTGACCAAGAGATTGAAAAGGCAGACATTTTATAGTGAAGAAAGCATGCTGAGAGAGGTTAAGTGACTAGCCCCAGGTCAGAGTGAGGACGGGGAAGAGCTGGGCTTCAGACCCAGAACTGTGCCTTGCAGTCAGTGCTGAATGAGTGGGTGAAGACTGCCAAGTCCACAGTCTGAACCTCAGAGACCCTGGCTGTCCCAGTCTGGGGGCTCCTACCCCTGCCCAGACACCCCCAGGAGGAGGACCCTCACTACTCACTTGCCTGTTGTGACCTTTACCCTGTCGCACACCCTGCCCTCTGTGAGTCCAGGTCCAGCCTGAATCTCACACAGATGAATCCAGCTCACCCCCCTTCACCACCAGGAGCAACCTTCAGGGCTCCACAGAGGGTTCTGAGCTAGCCCCCAATCCTTCTCCAGTCCCCTGCACCCGCCTGCTCCCCTTCCCTACCCCTCCCAGGTGCTGCTGTGGCTCTCAGCTGGTCCGGCCCACTCAGTCTCCAGCCTGCCCCCAGGTCACTTCCAGCTCTGCCACCAAACAGACCTTTTGTTTCCCGATGTTGCTACCATTCTTAGGCTCAGGGGCCCTTTCTAGGCTGCCCTGTTTTGCTCCCTGACCGCAGGATAAGAGGAGCCCCCAGCCCCAGTCTCCCTGAGACCCAGCAAGCCAAGGGGACCCTGAGTGCAAACCCTGTGCTTTGGGAGGCCCAGGCATTCTCTTTCACCCCAGGGAGTGGATGCCCATCTGCAGCTTGGTGGATCCCCAAGCATCTTTGCCCTCTGGGGCGGTGGAAGAAAGAGAAGGTGGAAGCTGAGTCCAAGGCGGAGCCATCTGCAGCCTGATGGGCGGCAGCACCTAACCCACCTGCCAAACAAAATCCGCTCACCAGCACAAGGGCTGGAAGGAAGCGCTCTGGTCACAGAGTCCTGCCCGTGTGGTGAAAGTGCAGGCCAGTCCATCATCATTTCCAAAGAATTTTCCAAATCCATGTTAACAGGATCAAGGAATTCTGTGGGTCACAATGCCACAGTCTTTACAGAGGACTTTGGGGATTTCTAAGCTCTCAGAGGAGACAGAGAGCTGGGTTGCTCAAACTGACTTCACTTCACACCTCCGTTTCCCAGAACATCTCACAGGACTCGTGTCCCCTAGAACCTCCTTTGGGAAGCAGCCCGTGGTGCCCCTGCAGTCCCCGAGTGCCTAGTTCCTGTGCTGTAGGAACCCAGAGTGTGGCTGAATACAGGGCAGATTCCTAGAGAGCTCCACGGCCCAGACTCAGCGATGGGTGAGTAGAAGGCCCCTGCTCTGCCTGCCATGGCCTCTCTGAGGTTATTCAGCACCAAAGGCCACAATGCCACCAAGAACGATGTGGGGGTACCCTGGATGCAGGGCACAGTTCCTCCTGGCCTGGCAGAACTTACAGTTTATAGCCTGGGCACAGGTGGCTGTACCACCTGGGGAGAGGTAAAGGGGCCCACCTGTCCCCATCCCTCTAATTCTTGTCCTCTCCTCCTGCCAGGAGACACCATCAGTCAGGTCCCCCAGAACCTGGGAGGTCTGGCTGCCTCAGGGGGCAGGACCCAAGCTGCCTGCAAGTGGGCCCCCACTGAGCCAGGGCTGTAGTGGGCACCCAGGCAGGCTCCATCCTGCCCCCTCCTGGGGCTCCCGGGGGGCGGCCCCCCTGCTCCTGGTCCGCCTCCTGACCCTGAGTAGCCTTTCACATTTCCCCAGCAGTGCCTTTGATCCGGGCTGGGATCCTTCTCTATTGATTCAGCATCTAATCTGGCTTCCCATCCGATTTGCGAAGAACCTTCCACGCCTCTTTCCGCTTGGTGTTTTCCTAATCCTGGGCCCTGCTCACTTATCGGTCTCTCCTGAGCTCCCGCCAACTCCTTCTCTTCCCTTTGACATTCCTGCTGCGTCTCCCGCCTGCTCTCCCTCCCTCCACTGCCAGCCGTGGCCTTGCCTCACCTCAGGGCCCCGAGCTGGGTAGTCCTGGGTTTGAGAGTGCGTCCTGCCTCCTGTCCTGCTTTCAATCGCCTAACCGGATGCAGGGGCCCTGCACCTGTGGCCCTCTCCAAAAACAATGCTGCTCTCTAGGAGCAGAGAATGAACAAAAGATGAGTCCCCAGCATTCCCAGGGGCACACACAGCCCACCACAAAGCCCCCTTACCCGCTGCACCCACTGCACAGATGAGCAAACAAAGGAGTTTTTTTTTTTTCTGGTTTCAGTCACACAGCTGTGAATGTCAGAACAGGAATGGCTGATTTTATGACTAATTCATAAGAAAGGTGCTCCAGGTGTCATTTGGGGGCCCTGACACACTGACCAATGGCAGGCAGTTCTGAGTTTCAGGCCCCAAGGGAGCCATACTTTATAGAATGTGACCCAGGCTTTGCTATAATCTGGCTTGAAAAGTTCAGATGCCCACCCTACCCAGAAATACCCTGTCCACCTGCTGCAGGCACCCCAGGCAGCACCCACCCCACCACTGCACCTTTCCCTGCTAAGGCTCCCCAGCATCTGACTCTGACACCCATCTGGGGATAAATGGCCCTGCTCTTAGCAGACAAACCCCTGTTCCCCCAGCCCTCCTCCCACACAAGGATGGGAGGACTGGGGACAGCTGGGCTTGGGCTTCAGGGCAGCAGCTGTGCACATGGCAGAAATACCTGGCCCCCACACAGGGACCCAGAACGGCCTTGGAATGCAGCCAGCCCCATCCCTTCATGGTATGAGCAGTGGGGAAAAGAGGGCACAGGGACCTGTCTGTGGTCTCACAGCTCATCAGGGATGGAGCTGCAGGGTGAATTTCTCCTGCCCTCTTGCAACTTGGGAGGTAATTAGGGTCTAGACTAGAGGATGATGTCATCAGGGTCATGTCAGCTTCCATGTGTACAGGAAGAGGCATTGCTCTACTGTTTCCAGAACCTGGAATGGGAATCCTTTCTCTATCGTGACCCTGGGCATTGAGTTGTCATTGTCTGTTTACTCGGATGTCTTCTTACCAGACTTTGAGCCTGGCACAGCAGGTGCTCAATGAGTGTTTACAAAATGGAGGGACAGATGGATGAAGGGATGAACAGGTGGATGGGTGTGTGGGTGTTTGATGGATAAATGAAGCGAGGGAGGGAGAAATGGATGGATGGGTGAGTGTGTGGATGGATGATGAGTGAATAGGGGATGGATGGATGGATGGATGGATGGATGGATGGATGGATGGATAGATGTAAAGAAGGCTGGAGAGTTGGAGGGATGAGTGGGTACATAGATAGGTGGATGGGTGAGTAGATGGATAGGTGGATGGATGTTTGGATGAATAAATAGATAGATAAATGGATTGATGGGTGAATAGGCAGATGGATGGAAAGAGGGAGGTAAAGAGAAAGGGAGAGATGGAGGGAGGGAAGGATGAACGGATGAGTGGGTGGATGGAAGGGTAGGTGGATGGAGGGAGGGAAGGATGGACAGCTGGGGGACGGATGCATGAATAGAGGGATGGATGGAGAGATGCAAGGATGCCTGCACGGAAGCAAGCTCTCATCAGTGCCCAGGAATGCTGGCGGGGATATGGTGCTGAGCCCACAACCATGAGGTCCTCATTATAGGGAGCTGGGGTGCTATGCCAACCCTGCCAGGGCAGGAAGGGCAGGCCTTCAGCCCCAACCCAGGGACCAGGGGGCCATGGGAGGCAAGGAGCTGAGGGACCACAGGTTGGCAGGTGGGACCTTGAGCACTAGTGAAAATGGACAAGTGCTAGGAGAGGGACATGCTGGCTGTGAACGTGGGCTGGTTCAAAAGCCTCTCCTCGCCCAGTCATTTTATTCCAGAAAGGAGGGTGGTGGATGGCTATTTACTTTAATAATAGCTTTGTTGGGATAAGACTCCCATACCATACAATTCGTCTACTTCAGTGTTCTTAGCATATTCACAGAGTTGTGTGTCCATAACCACAACCACTTTTAGAACATTTTAATCACCCCAGAAAGAGTTCCGATTAGGAGTCACTCCCTACCACCCCATCCTCCCTAGAGTTCTGCAACTAGTATACTTGCTGCCCCACAGGCGTCCCGCCCTGCACATTGCACGTAAATGGCACCACAGAGCAGGTGGTCTTTTGTGACCGGCTTGTTTCACTCAGCTGATATTTCCAGGCTTCATCAACATTACAGCACATGCGTCATTCCTTTTTATGGCTGAATAATATTCCGCTGAGTGGATATGTTCCATTTTACTTCCCCATTCATCAGTTCAAGGACATGTGAGCGGCTTCCAACTTCGGGCTACTGTGAATGACGCTGCCATGAGCATCCGCATGCAAGTGCTGGTTTGAATTCCTCCTTCTAGCCCCTCAGGCACATACCTAAGAGGGGAATTGCTGGCTCATGTGCTGACTCTATGCTGAACCTTTGGAAAGACTGCCAGGCTGCTTCCCAGGGAGGTGCACCATTTGGCGCTTGCACCAACAGTGTGTGCGGGCTCTGATTTCGTCACACCCTCGCCAGCACCTGCTACTCATTTGTGTGGATAATGGGGAAAGAGAAGTGTCCTCACTCCCACCTCAGGCCAAGTGAGACCTTCAGGAGCCTCTCTTGGGGTGGAGGGACTACAGGACCCTTTGAGCTTGAGATATGTCATCAGCTGGTGCCAGGTCTTGGCTGCAAGTGGCAAAATGAGGGAACCTGGGGCTGCCCCTGACAGCACCACCAGAGCTGCAGGGGGAGCGTCACCTTCAGGTATGGAAGGGAAGGTGAGTCACAGAGGATGGCCATGCAGGGAAGCCAAGGTAGGTCTCTCCAGAGGACCCTTCCCACAAGGGTGAGGACCACCACAGACCTTCTCCCTAGAAATGAGCCCAGAGGGGCAGTCACAGGCTCACAGCTGGAGGGCCCCTTGCCTGTGGGAAAGGCCCACACCTGACACCAAAGGCACAAGCCAAAGGAGCAGCCTCAAGCCTGGGTGGGTCTGCTCATGATAGCCGCCGGTCCTGGGGCTGTGAACTAGGTGAGAGATTGATGCTCTGATCTAGATCGGATAAAATTTTCCACTTCCCGTGAAGGAGACTTATTAACACATAAAGTGGATGAGGAGAACTGTGGATCTTCCCCTACCAACCACGTGCTTCACCACCCAGGGGACCCTTCCCTAGCAGAGATGAGTATTTCAGAGGCCCGGTCAGAACCAGGAAAATTGCCACTGCCCCACATCTGGAACACACTTGGTGTGAGAGTGGACGATGGTGCAGAGAGGGAGTCAGCCATGAGGCCCAGTCCTCCAGCTGTAGGTCACAGAAGACCCAAAGGTCCTGTCCTCCCAGGCCTGGGACTGACCCTCTCATCCAAGTTGGAGCTGGGTCATGGCCATCATGCTGATGGTGAGACATGGATGTGATCCCCATGTCTGTGAACAACCCCTCTAGGTCAGCCAGGGACCAGAGAACAACCTTTCCCTTTGCAGAGGATGTAGGAGGTGGGGCAGGAGGTTGGGATGCCGGCCTCATCCTCAAACTTCTTCTAGTCACCCCCTGAAGCTGTCTTCATGCAGCACTTTAAGTCACAGCAGCCCCAGGAGTTCTGAACACACTACAGCTACTGCAGAGTGGTGGAGTGGGGGACACAGGGGAGGAAAACACCCTGATGCCACCATCACCTAGCAAGTTCCAGATATTCCTGACACCCCAAGCAGAGTATAACAGCAAGTCTAAGCTAGAAGGGACCTACATGCACATCACACTTAGATCCAAGCCAGACTCTGGAAATTTCCACAAGCCAGGCTTGCAAACTAGTGTGACCCCTGCCCCCCACCCCCAGCCCTGGAAGAAGTACTTTCTAGACACTGTATTGTCATGTGTGATTGATTTTCCTCTGCTTTTCTCAGCCCTGCCACATTCCAATTTCCTAATCTTGGTGAACAGGCCATGACATTTTTAGAAATGTTTAATGAGAAAAGCATAAGATCCCTAGGAAGAAAATGACAAAACATAACTGAAGAACATAGCTCAAGTCCTGAGGAACTGAAGAGTCACTTTCCTCGAGAAGGAGACTTTACTGACACAATTGGTCAACCTTCAAGGATCAATCAATTTATTCTTTTCCAGTCAGAATCCTAACAAGGAATCTCAGTTTTGGTTTGTGTTGTTTCTCTTAAAATTAGATGAAATTGTCATAGTTTTGAAATTGGACCATAGGAATCTGATGCTCACATGGAAAAATCAATCTGCAAAAAGTGTCAAGATGGCTTTGAAAGGGGACATAAAGAGAAAACGTTGCCAACTGGATTTTGAAACCTACTTTGCAGCTACAGTAATGAAACAATGTGCTCCCGAGAGCAATAGATCAGTGGACCAAGACAGACAGCCCAGAAACTTGTCCCAGTATATATGGTATCTTAAAATATGACAAAGAATGGATTTTTGCTTAAAAGGGTTGGGACAATTGACCATGCATTTGAAAGAAACCAAGGTTAAATCCCTACCTCACTCCATATACAAAAATGACTTTCAAAAGAATTTTAAGTTGCTCCAAAAACTATAAATATATAGAGTATGATAAAGGAAAATAGTCTTATACTTTCACAGTGCAGGAAATCTTCCCAAGCAAGATAGGAAACCCAGGAACCATTAAGGAAAATAAAAATGGAATTAACTACATGAAACACAATTTTTAAAGTCTTCTAAGATTGTGCTCTAGGAAAGCCACTCTGCGGCAGAATGGGAGAAAGTTTGGAGGAAGATGCTGGCTGGAAGGTCAGGAAGAGTCTAGGGTAGAACGTGGCTATGGTCTTGTTAGCATGTTCCAGGATGACCAGATGGGGTTAGAGAAATTGAACAGGGCTCATTTGAACTATTTATAGGCAGTGGGTTAAAGAAAAGGGTAGGATTATCTTGGTATTCAAAATACATATGACAGAAACAAGCTTTATTAGTGCACAAACATAACTTTCCTTTACCCCTCCCAGCCCTTGATTAAGAGAACTTTATCTTTGCCTAATCACATCATTTCCTTTCCAAAAGCAATTCTTGGTTTGATGGGAAATGGAGGTGTCTGCTTTGTCAGGTGAGTTGGGCTAGGTAGAACCCCTTGGAAGCTTCCACTCTATTAAGGAGATGACTAAAGAATCAGGGGAGGGAGGAATTAAGCACTAAATCTCCAACTGCTGTCACCAAGAGAAGACTATTCCCAAGGCTGGAGAGGGAGTTGGAATTGGGCAGGGGGGAGCTCAGAGAATGAGGGAGCTGCCAGATGTGGCTCCATCCCCTTGAATTTCCTTACTCTCCCAAAGGCCCCCAAACTTCAGTGTGCACCTGAAGGCCTCATTGAAAAACAGATTGATGACCCCCACCCCAAGTGTCTTCTTTAAAAAAAAAAATGTGGGTTTCTCTGTTACCCATTTTTCCATAAAAATTTTAGAATCATTTTCTTGGTAACATAAGACAGCTTGCTGGGATTTTGGAATCATATTGAATCTACAGATCAAATTGGACCCAATCTTAGTAATATTGGGTCTTCTGATTCATGAGCATGGTCTGTCTCTCCTTTACCCTCAAAGTGTCTATTCAGTGAGTCTAAGGAGAGGCCTGAGGCTTTACCATTCTACCTGCTGCCCAGGTGATACTGTAGCTGCTGGTCCAAGGAACCCCTCTGAGAAGTCCTGTGTGGTTTGGGGGATGAGGCTATCTTGAGACTGGGAACACCTGGGTTGGGCCGGGCCCCAGACATCTGAAGGACTTTTGCTCTCATGCAAATTGCAGAGGGCCAGCTCTATGGGATTTGCATACCCACAGCTGGTTCTTTTGGCTTTTCAATCTCTACCAGGTAAACAGCACCAGGAACACACAGGTGTGCAAGGTCAGGAGCTACAAGCCCCTTATGGAAAAGGAGTTTTCCTCCAAGTATCAGATTCTTCCATTTGCTGCATGAACTTCTCACCTGTGAGACTTCCCCTTCCAGAGATGTGCTCTCAAGAGATCTCAGAAACTCAACTCCAGGTCTGAAAATAAGGATCTCCCTGCGCATAGCAAGGCTAACCCCAAAGTGAATCCAGCAGGATGGCCTGAGGAAGGGCAAGATGCCATGGTGAAGGCAGAGGTCTGCCAGGTTGTAGGCCCCCCTTTCTTCCCACCCTGATGAGGAAGATGAGAGCCAGCCCAGGCAAGGGACAGGCCTTCCAGGGAGAGGGAACAGCATGGTCAATGGCTCCATGGCTGACCCAGAACTCCACAGTGTCGGGTCATGAAGGTGGCACTCTCGTGGCCACCTCTGATGCATGCCTGTGACTCTGACCTCTCTGCTTACTTTATCTGCTGCTTTCCCTTCTTCCTGAACTTCTCTTTAGGAGGTGAAAAGTCCCCTCAGGTGCCCCTCACTGGTGCTGGTCCACGCAGAGATTGGCCCAGGCAGGACGGGGCAGGAGTGTTCAGGGCATGAGTTGAGGGGCCCATAGGATGACTCTGGACTAGCCCAGGAGGGGCAGCTTCAGTCTCTGCTGGGGGCCCTGCCTGCTCTCCCACTGCATGCAGAGGCTCTGAGGTCAGGGCTTGCCCCTGGGAGCCCTCCCTGAGACCAATCCATGGTCACCCCTCTGTGACCTAATCTCCTCTTTTATAAGGACATTGGTTATACAGGATTAGGATCCATCCTAATGGCTTCATTTTAAGGCTTTGTCTTAATTATTTCATTAAAAGTCCTGTCTCCAAATATAGTCACATGCTGAGGTCCTAAGGGTTAGGGCTTTGACACATGCATTTGAGTGAAAATAGCTCAGTCTGTAACAGCATATGTGTGCAGGAGTCTCCAGCCTGCAACTGTGTTCCTGGCACCCCAGGCCCTCACACCAGGAGAGATGGGAAGGGATTCGGGCGCTGTCGGCTTCTCTCTTGTTCGTCTCCTCCATCCCCTCTTCCCTGACCATGTGACCTTAATAAAGGGGTGAAGGTCACAAGTGAGTTGAATGGAATGTGTTGAAAGAAGAGTGAATTGGGGCTCTCACTGAACAGAAGGGCCCAAGTCGAGACAAGAACTCACCCAGAGCACACAGGCCAAGGTCAGGGCTGGGATCTGAACCTCTGGGTCCTTCTATCACCATTTTCTGCTTCTCTCTTAGAGACGTGGCAGGTGTATTATTTATGATGAGTGTATTAGTTTCAGTTTGCTACTGTAACAAATGACCCCATCACAGCAGCTTAAAAAAAAACAACTGTCAATTCATTATCTTATAGCTCTGGAGAGTACAAATCCTAAAATTGAGCCGTATTCCTTCTGGAGGCTCTCAGAGAGAGTCCATTTCTTGTCTTTCAGCATCTACAGGCCACCTGCATTGCTTGGCTGGCAGCCCCTTCCTCTATCTTCAAAGCACATCACCCCAACCAACTTCTTCCCCCGTCAAGTCTCCTCTGACTCTGACCTTCCTGCTTCCTAGATAAAGAAGGGCCCACCTGACAATCAGGCTAATCTCCCTGCCTCAAGGTCACGTCTTCCAAGTCCCTTTGCCATGTAAGTTCCCACTTTCACAGGGTCCGGGGATTAAGAAGTAGGGGCCATTATTGAGCCCCTCGCAACAGGGGTTTGGCTGCTGTTCACAGTGCCTTACGCAGACAGCACTGTTTCCATCTCAGATGGCCATCCACACGGGAGTGACAGCTTTACTGTAGGGAGCTGTTGGGGCCCGGGTTCTTTCCCCCAGCCTTCTAGGTCTAGTGTGGCCCCTGTCCACCAACCCACCGAGTCTACACTGTCACCAGGCAGGGATAACAAAACGCTTTCTAAAATTCAACCCCATTTGTTGCACCCTTTCCTCATCTTCTTAAACAGAAGCTGTGGGACTCATTTTCCTTCCTGAAAACAGACTTTCTGGGATGTCATACTCAGCCATGTGACCACTGCCTGAAGACTGGGAATGATGCTGAGACATCTACCATTTACCCGTTTTTCCATTCAGCAATCAAATGGACAGGCCAGAGGCCCAGCTGCTCTGAACAAAGCCAAGAAGCCTTTCTTGCTTACAAGTGGCCAAATGTAGCAACTGCCAACACCTACGATGACAGCTTTCCCGTCTTCCAGTGGGATGTGCTCCTGGAGGTCTGCTGAACCATATAGACCAGTTGCCTTTGCACTGGTGTCTCAAAATGCTGTCCACAGTCTGGCTCTCCGAATGACTGCACGGGCGACAACCGCCCTAGCAAGTCACCCCCTGCACTCTGCATTTTGTATGAGAGAAGTCCTCGTGCATTGAGCCATTGAGATGGGGAGGTTTATTTGTCATGGAAGAAAAAGCTAGCTTACCCTAACTACCATGCCAGAGATGGCAAATATGTGACACACACGCCACCCCTGTGAGACTGGCACCCAAACAGACATTACGAATCCACCTCAGCACTTTTTTTCTCATCTTCTCAGCACATGTCCCAGGCAGCCCATACCAATGGACCGCCTATGCCTATAGCATGAGGAAAGGTTCTTCTAGCTCACAAATTGCCATGCAGGTAATTGAGCAATTTGACCCACCCCTCCTCTGACACACGCTGGTCAGACTGAGGAGGGAAGGGGAAGCCCTGCTCTTTGGGAGGACCAAGCCCCCTCACTGTGTAAGGCTGTCAGAGCCTCGTGTCTTCTCACCTCACAGCACCCCCCTCCCAGCCTCTTCCCACTCCCCATCCCTCATCCCTCCGGAAGCCTCCATGACTTCAGCACCGGTGATGTTTTTCTCCCCCCCTTTCACTGCTACTTAGTGGAACCAAGTAGGAACTTGTTCCTCTGAAGACACAGGAGGGGAGCTGCACTGTCCCACGCTGTCTCATTCCTTCTCGGGGTGTGCCCCAGCTGCAGACCCATGAAAGGCAATTTCCCTTTCCGTGTGGCTGCTTCCAGAGAGAATGCCAGGGCCTAAATCAGAGCTGTGCCTGGGCAGTCGGCTGCCTCCCCAAGTCTGGGATGGGGAAGGGCTGTCCTAGGACACGGGCTCCAAGCAGATGAACAGAGTGAACACGACTTTTTTACAATGGGGCTTTGATCTACCTAATGTCACAAGATAGGCTGGGCACAAATGCCAGGCTCTGTGTGACTCCCGGTTCCCACAGGAGCTGCCCTGTGCAGGTATTCACACGGGGAGATTCTTGGCAGGCCCTGGCCCTGGGTCTGTGCCCATCACAGACACAGCCGTGGCAATTAGGTTTTGGAAAATGGTGGGTGAGGTTTGTTTGGCCAAGTCTTCAGCCTCCAGCCAAAGGCGGCATGGGGAGGGAGTGAGGCCGGCCCCCAGCAGCAGCGGCTGCCCTCCCGGTGTGAATGAGGGTGAGCATGAGGAATTCCTGTGGTCTGGGCAGCCGGCAGGGCACAAAGGCTGGGCTGGTGTCCTTGACAATACATACTCTGTCCCCAACTGATAGTGACCTTCTCCAAAGTGCTTCATGAATGGGCTGCACTGCTCCCAGGTGTGTCCGAGCCATCGGCGTTGGAAGCACATGAAGAGGCTGGGGGGTGGGGGGGGGGGAGTTCACAGGACATTTTGTTACACAGGTGCCCAAGAGGGTTGCCCTGGGGCTTGGGCCAGGCTGGTGAGGCTGCCAGGGGCCCATCCTGCAGGCTGTCAGGACGCGTTATCCCCACCTGTGCTCAGGAACAATGGTCACACCTGTAACTCGCTCCCATCCCCAGGCGGATGAAACAGCCCGCAGCTCCGGTTTCCCTGCCCGGCTCCCCCAGAGGCTGTGGCAGGATGTCCCAGCAGCTGGGGGAAGATAGTGGCAGTGGGGGCTGGAGGGGAGGTGGGGATTGACCTCTGCCGGCCTGGTGTCTGGTTAGACAAGGACATCCCCGGTTCTGTCTGCTCTCATCTACTCCCAGGAGCTGTCCCACTCAGCCAAGAGGGCCTGCCTAGATAGGGCCCCACGGGATCCCTCTCCCAGAAACTCTGAAATCTGGACCCCCAGGGGCAATTCCTCTGCAGCCTCCCTCCCCTCTTCTCCACATTGGCCTCTCAGCATAGACAGCCCAACCCCCAAGGTGCAGACCCAGTTCCGTATTTAACAAACACGTCGTCACTTTGCCATGTGTCCTGCAAACACAGATACCAGCTTCGCCCTCATTCCACATCTGGGGATACCAAGGCTCAGTGGAAAAGCTGCAAGGCTGGTAACCAGCATCCCAGGCTGTGGACCCAGGCTCCTGGCGTCAGGTCACACCACCTACCTGGGGCTCTTCGGTAACTCCTGGAAGGGACCCTCTTGACACCCCTGCTCACTCATGCCCTTCCCACAGCTTGCCTGGGGCAGGAGCCAGATCCCATTCTTCTCTGCACCCCAGCACCCAGGCCAGTAATTGTCAGACTCATAACATAACTGGGAGCTTGCTCATGGGTGAGCAGCCTGTTTCCGGGCCAGGCCCATCCCATATGCTTTCACATGTGCCCCTGCTTTTCTTTCCCACATCCCCAAGTGTAGAAGCAGAGATGCTGTTCCCACTTTACAGATGAGGAAACTGAGGATGAGAGTGAGGAGGAGCCAGGCCAAGGGCCACCCCTGGCTTTCAGACTCAGATCCTCCTCTGCCTCTGCCCCAAATGAAGGAGGAAGAGACAGAAAGGAAGTGAGAAGGGGACACGGGAGTCGCCTGGCAGGGCCTCCTGTGCAGTAAGGGGACACCACCAGTACTGGCCGGCAACAGCCCCTCTCCCACTTGGCTGCCCCTCACCTCGGAACTAGTGGGGTTGATGACCCACACAGAAATCATACCCGCAGGTGGCATTTCCAGGTCTGGCTGTGTTTGTCACGGTGATGGAGAGGTAGACAACAAACCACAGACGTGGAATTGCCCAAACCCCAGCCCCGCACAAAACCCTGCCTGTCCAATGTAGACAGACGTGAACCCTTGTGTCCTCAGCAGTAAAATATTTGGATACCAGAAAGCCAGCTTGCACATCAACAACAAGCCCTTTGTCCCAGCCAGAGGGGACAGGGAATGGATCCGAATTTGCATTTTTGAACACATCCTCTCGGAGACTACCTGAAGCTCGGCGTCAGCCGCGCCAGCCCCGGCCCCGCGCAGGCGGGCGTCTGCTGGTACCGGGCTCTTGGCCAATGCGAGAGCCTCAGGAACAGAATGAAGAAGAATTAATTTTCCCAGCAGGGCCCTTTCAGTGTCTGGGAAGCTCTCACACCTTCTCGGAGGGGGCAGCCACGTTTCCTCGGGAGGAATGCCGTTGCACAATCAGTCTGTCGAGAGGCTGCTTCAGCTGCCCCTGCTTCCTTCGAGTCACACACTTGCCCGTGAGCCGCCCCAGGTCCCCCGGCTCCCTGTTGCCCCGTGAGGGGACCCTACACAAGAGCCAGGCTCGGGTCTGCAGCTGAGAGTGCGCGGTGGGAACTGGGCTGCTCTCCTCTGATGTGCAGAAACCCTGTAACCAGAACCTCACAAGAAGTCTGTTTGGCAGCTGCCCTGGACCCACTGTACAGATGGACACCCTGAGGCTCTGAGAGGTACAGCAAGGCGCAGCAGCCTCACACCAGCAAGAACCAGAGCAGATGACCCAGCCCACAGGACAGGTGAGCATTGCACAGCATCGATGGGGACACAGGGCACAAGGTGTGGCTGGGGGCTGAAACCAGGGAATAAGAAAACACAAGGCCAACCAGCTGCACTGGAGGGAGAGCCAGTGGGAAGGTACATGGTCAGGAAGGGTGCTTCTACCCTGGCCATGCTGGGACCGGGCCCACTCCACAGCAGAACTGCCTGAGAGGCTCCCTAGAAAAAATTCCCACATTGTTTAGTCGTAAGAAGAAATGAGCTCACAAGCAACAAAAAGACAAGGAGGCATCTTAACTGGACATTGCTAAGTGGAAGAAACTAAGGTGCAGAAGCTACATACGGTATGACTACATGACAGGCTAGAAAAGACGAACTATGCAGACAGTAAAAGGGTTGGTGGTTCCCAGGGGTCAGAAGGGAGGGATGACGGGGGAGCACAGAGAACCGCCAGGGTAGTGGAAGTCTTTTGCTGGCACCATAATGTGAGTAGACATCATTGTTCATTGCTCAAAATCCACAGATTGTACCATGCAAAGTGTGAGCCGTAGTATAAACTATGAACTTTAGGTTATAATAATGTCTCGATATGGGCTCATTGATTGTGACAAACAAGCTTTGCTAAGGCAAGATGGTGGTAACAGGGGAAACTGAGGCAGGGTGTGGAAGAAAGATGTGGATCTCTCTATGCACAATCTGCTGAAATATTCTCTAAATCAAAGATATTTAAACTCAGCCCAAGGCCCACACCAGGGCTGAGTACCATCCAAGAGTCATGCTGGGATGGGTGTGGCTACTCGAATCTTTGTCCCCAGACCTTGTTCAAGAAGACAGAGGGGTGGTGTGAGCCAGCCAGATTCCCACACTGCCCTGGCTGGCTGCTGAAGCCACAGCACCCAGTGAGGGCCTGGCATGCAGTAGGCTTTCAATAAATATTTGTTCAGTTTATGGATGTTTGGAGCATTAGACACCCAGGTACAGGCTGGGATGAGGGAGTTGGATTCCAGAGGAACGGAGAGAAAGTAGTGGGGAGTGGTGAGCACTCTGGCCACCATGAGGGACCCAGAAGAGGAAAGAGCTGGTGTTGCTGTTCTTCTCCCACAGAGTGGGAAGAGGTCTGCACACGGGACGAAATGGTGAGTCAGGGATCAGACACCCAGGTGTTAGGCTATTTCCAACATGTCTGCCAGAAAAGCTGGATTTTGTATTTCTACGCTAGGATCTGTGGTACGAGAAGAAGCAGGGGGACAGGGAGCCCACCACATTCCACCTTGACACCCCATCTCCTTGTCAGTATTACTGGGCCCTTCCTACTGCTGACTCTACTAGTCTAAGATTTGGACAGAAAAAGGGTTCTCCAACCTGTCCCTGCAGCTAAGCTCATAGGCAGTGTTTATTGCAACAGGAACTCTCCACTGTGTCTTGATTAAAGGAGAAGTTGAAGCCATTCCCTTGGGCTTTATAGATGGGGCTCTCACTTCTTCCTGGGACATTCTGTGCATTAGAAGCCAATCTCTTCTCACTGTCACTTACAAACCTCATGAGCTTAAGGAAAAACAGACAAACAAAAAAATTAAGAGATATTGGTTGTTCAGTTTTAGAAAACCGAGGAATAGAAGAATCTAGTAAATTACAAACAATGATCAAGCACAATTATGTGCCTGGCACTGCACAATTGGTAAGGCATACAGTGCTGAATAAGAAAATCTCCCCCTCCCACTGAGGGAGACAGACATGCCCCATTACCAAGAGTGCAGTCTGAGCAGAGCTTTGGCACTGCATTTATTAGAAGAACGAGATACGATTTCCTTGTAATGCATGGACGTCCAAGCCCTTATGCTCAGCACTTCACTTGTTCTCTTGCATTAAAGTCTGATGAAAGAGTAAGATGTTGACACCTTCTTGCAGTGATCTCAAGTCAGTGAGGACAGGGAAAGGCAGAGGAAGATGAGAAAAAGGAGATGGTCTACACTGCCCACAGCTTCACAATTAGCTCTTAAGAGGCAGGGTGGGAGCTCTTTAGAAGGGTTTCCACACCTCTGAACCTTAGAAGAGTTCACTGAAGGGAGAGAGGCTGGAGGATTCATCACCCTGGCTCCATCTCATGTCTCATTTTGTTTGGGTCAGGTTTAACCCTACGGTTTGTTTCATCCCAGGAGAAAATGCTCAGGAAGCTAGACTCCTTGCCTTGTAGAGTGTGTTTCACCAGAGTCTGAGAATGGGGTGGTGACCTAGCAAGGGTCAGGTGTCAACTGAGAGAGAAAGCAGCAGCAAAAGTAACCTGAGAAGGTGTGTAAGATTGGGGTGGAATACACCTGTGTATTTCATTGTATCACTCACAATGGCTGTAGGAGGTAGGTATTATCACCCCCATTTCTCAGGTGGAGAAATTTAAATGTGGAATTTCAGCTGCCACTCAAGAAGGAAAATGTGACATAAGACCTGACTTTCTGCAAACAAAAAACCTATGAAAATGAACAAAATGTATGAAATCACTCTTTTCCAGTATTGGATGATATGCCGATCAGGATCGTGATCCCTAGAAAAGAGAAAAACATAGTTGAGCCCTAAAATCACACTTTCTGCCTGGGGGAAACTCAGACCACAACACAGGGAAGGGTGTTCAGTAGTAATCTGAAGAGACACAGGCACCTAGGGTGGTCAACACAGCTAGAATTTATGAGCAGAGCACTAAAACAGAAGGAACTATACAAAGAAAGAATTCCAGAAATATCCACAAGATCACCCTGAGTCTTTCATTCGAAACTAAATCTACACAAGGCTGGGAAAAGCACAACTGCTGGAGAGCTGTAAGCTGAACGACAGCCAGAGTTCCATGGCTGAGACACATGCGAGTTCCTACCAGCCAGAGCAAAGAGACTTCATTGAATACCTGGAGCATGGGGTGGAGATCCAGAAGGATGATGCCCCAATCATGGAGATAAACTACTCCAGCAATACGGGCTACTCCAGAACTGCCCTACGAAAGCTTTAAACAAGATTAGAAGGATTAAACTGATCCACAAGTTTACTGCCTGCCAAAACAAATTTCAGTACACTGTAAAGGAAGACAACAACATTAAAACTCAGAACGATGTGGCATAAATAATGTCTAGCACCTAAACAAAAATCACTAAACATACCAACATGCAGCAAAACTTGACCCATAACCAGGAGAAAAAACAGTCAAAAGAAAAAAGGTCGGATGTGACAGAGATGGTGGAATTAGCAGACAATGACTCTAAAATAGCTATTTGAGTATGCTCAAGAATTGAAAGGAAAACATGGCCATAATAACAAAAAAAAGGAAGATACATTTTTTAAAATAGAACTTCTTTTATATAGTAGAAACACGTGGAAATAAAAAATACAATATCTGAGATGAAAACTTCACTGCCTAGACTTACTAGCGTACTAAATATTGAAGAATTAAAAAATCAGGGAACTCAAATTCATAGCAATATTGAAACTATCCAAACAGAAGCACAGAGAGGAAAGTAAAAAAAAAATAAGTACAGACTCAGTGACCTACACAACAACACCGTACCATGGATAAGTGGTACAATATCCATGTTGATGG
This sequence comes from Loris lydekkerianus, assembly GCA_963574355.1. Lineage (NCBI taxonomy): Eukaryota > Metazoa > Chordata > Mammalia > Primates > Lorisidae > Loris > Loris lydekkerianus. The sequence continues at coordinate 73,302 of CAUYPK010059837.1, forward strand.
AGTCCCAGACAAAAAGGCAAAGAAAGATAATAAAAATATCTTAATAAATACAGTAATACATCAGATTTGATGCAAATTATAAACACCCATATGTAAGAAATTCAAAATGAAACATAAGCCTAAACATAAAATCCAAAGTTATAAAAATTCTAGAAGAAAACTAGGAACTAAATCTTTTAACCTTGAGTTAGGCAAAAATGTCTTTGATAGGACACCAAAAGCACAATCTAGAAAAAGATTTACATAAGAAAATCTGTAAAATAGGAAACTGATAAATAAGACTTCATCAAAACTAAAAACTTCTATTTATTGAAAGGTACTCTTTTTTAAATGAAGATAAGCCACATACTGGAAAAAATATTTATGAATCAGAAATCTGATAAAGAACTTATACAGAAGATATTTAAAGAACTCTGAAAACTCAGTAATAACAAAACAAACTACACAGTTGAAAATTAGCCAAATATTTGAACAATCATTTCGCCAAGGAAGATAATTGGCCAGCACACAAGCAAATGAAAATACCAGCATCAGCCATTAAGAAAAGCAAATTAAAACCTCATTGAAATAATACTATAGACTTCTTTAGATGGGCCGCGTAAGAATTAATTATTCATTTATTTGGGCAGGGGGAATTTCCAATACCAAGTGCTTTGAGGATGCAGGGCAACTGGGAGTCTCCCACATTGCTAGTGGGAATACAGTATGGTGCAGCCTCTTTGGAAAACAATTTGACAGTTTCTTCTAAATGTATACATTTGTCATAGGACTCCAAATCCCACCTAAGTATTCACTTAAAATAAATACTTATGTCCATGCAGAAGCATGTATGTGAATGGGGATTTTTTTTCTGTGTGTGACTTTATCCAAAATTGTCAGAACCTGGAAATGATACAAATGTCCTTTGACTCATCAACAGATAAAAACTGTGGTACAGCTAGACCACGGAATGCCATTTAGCAATAAAAACAAATGAAATACTGATACACTAGGGGTGAAATCTTGATACACACTGTGCCAAGTAGAAAAAGTCAAATTCAAAAAGGCTATACACTGTGTGATTTTATTTATGTGACATTTTGAAAAAGGCAAAATTGTGGGGGACAGAGACTAGCTCAGTGTTGGACTAAACTGAATTGTGTCTCCCGGTAGAGTCATGTGCTGAAGTACTAACTCCCAATGACTGAACAGGCAGTCCCCATCTGATGCTGGTTTGACTTACAATTTTTGACTTCACAATGGGTTTATTGAGACGTAAGTCCATCTTAAGTCAAGAAGCTCCTTAGAACTCACAATGGGGTTACAGTTTCCACGGAATGTGGGTTGCTTTTTCACCATCATACAGTTAAAAAACCATGAGCTGAACCATGGAAAGTTGAGTACCTTCTGCTGCGTCACCAGTGTTAAATGCATTTTTTACTTAATGATATTTTAGACTTATGGGGGTAGCCACATTGTAAGTAGAAGAGCGTCTGTATTTGGATATAAGACTTTTTAGGAAGGTAATTAAGGTTAAATGAGGTCATAGAGTGGTGGGGGCCCTAATCTGATAACCAGATAGGACAAGAGTCCTTATAAGAAGACACCAAATAATCACGCCTAGGGGGCATCTCACAAGGGCAAGGGTGAAACTCAGCAAATGTGAAATGTAAATGTCATGCCACGGTGACTGGGAAAATGCCAGGAAGGCTATGTTGAATATTGGGATGAAAATGTGTCAAATGGTTTATGAAGCTAGT
>CAUYPK010059839.1:0-49819 GCA_963574355.1 Loris lydekkerianus
GGAGGCCGGCCGGACGGTCGGTTGGAAGGACGGCAGGAAGGCAGCCAGGAAGGCACGAAGGAACGAAGGAAGGACGGAAGGAAGGAACGAAATATAATATAATATAATATAATAATTATTTTAAAGTAAAAAAAAAAAAACAGATGAAAGTCAGTACCTTCCCCATAGTACAAACTCAATATTGACCAGACAACTCTGAGAAAGATTAGTACTTAGAAGATGTTGTTCAAGAACCAGGCTCTGTTAGACAAAGCTGAAATATTTCCAGGTTGATTGCATGGATAAGATTACACACAACACAACAATACTTTAAAATATATAATTATACAGTCTCTGGAATGGTTCTCTGGTCAATTTGTACCAATATGTAATCTTATATAAATTCAAAATTTTAGCACTATATTATTTTTTTCCTAAATCATTTTTGATATGTAGCATTAAATTTTAAAAGAAAATTTAAAGAGTGGGGAAGGAGCAGAGAAGGTCTTGAGAATCCATGGTCCTTTCATTCTTCTCTCCTCCCTGAGACATTAACCCTTTTAGTTTTATTGACCATATGTATTTAGAATAGTCTCAAACTCCACTGGGCAACATTTTTCTTCTAAAATATTCAAATGCTATAATTAGAATAGAATTCATTTTCTTTAAAATGGCTGAAGATGCCATCATATAGAAAATCAGTATATAGGAATTATGACTGGGGAGGGGTTATGGGTAGGACAAGAAAAGTACTGGTTCTTGTGGTAGATGTTATCATTCACAGTTCACACTCCGCAGGTAACTTCTTAAATCCATGAGAATGCCAGAGTAAACTAATGTCAACTTTTGTGAGCACTTGTACATTTAAAAAGTAGCATCTTTGGTGTTCATGCCCACTAAGAACAATAAAATGTGATTAGTGGTATTTAAGGAAATGTTCCATTTCAGAACAATAAACAGCCAAGTGAACCTTTCTCCTTTTGATGACTCTATAGGGACCTTCGGAACCTAGTGATTGAAATGGTTTTATCTACAGACATGTCGGGTCACTTCCAGCAAATTAAAAATATAAGAAACAGTTTGCAGCAGCATGAAGGGTAAGTTATTTTCTTTTGTTGTGTTAAAGGTCTCAGCATGGACTCAGAAAGGACTGTAAATTGGTTACTTTGTTCTGATAATTTCAGCATGTCCTTGATTTGACAGGGTTGACCGAGCCAAAACCATGTCCCTGATTCTCCATGCGGCAGACATCAGCCACCCGGCCAAACCCTGGAATCTGCACTACCGGTGGACCATGGCCCTGATGGAGGAGTTTTTCTTACAGGTGCCTCTTTCTGCAAATGTTTTTGGAAATAGTGACTGTATATATTAACACACACCTTTTCTGTACAGAATCCAGGGCTGTGATATTGTCAACTGGCCACAATACATTCAAAGAGGTTTTAGCAGAACTCATTAATCTTTCAGATAAATGTATTAAATAACCCTTTGTAATGTAATACATGTTCTAAAGAAAGTCAAATCTTGAATCTCAGATACCACTCCCAGAAAAGAAAGAAGTAAGCAAACATACACCATATATACTCGAGCATAAGCTGAGTTTTTTCAGCACAAAATTTGTGCCGAGTTTGGGTTTTTCGGCACAAATTTTGTGCCCAAAAAACTCGGCTTATACTCGAGTATATACGGTAATTGCTCTCTGCTGAGAGGCAAGCTTTACAGAGACAACAATAGCTTTCATAATAAATAGAAGAAGGAGAAGATACAATAATATATCTGCATAAATCTTTTTGGCCAGAATTCAGTCATATGTACACAGCTTTATTTTCAAGCTGAGAAATAAAGACTGCAGCTGGGTAGACACCTGCATAACTAAAGAAAAAATGATCTATTATGTGAGGAAACAAGCCTGGATAGGAGGAATGACTAGTGTTTTTTGCAACAAGTATACACATTTTTGCTCCATAGTGTTCCTATCTGCTCCCCACTTTACCAAGGTGAGGTACTATAATATATTTGTGATGGTAGTACTCAGAGTTAGTATCAAATCCCACAAATTAAGGGCTCGGTTTTGTGCAAGATTGGCTGCAGTTCAAACACCAAGTGGGGCAACAGAACACCCACTTATCTGACCAGTTCAATATAAATTGAAGGGGTAACACAACCCTCCCTAGGTTTGCTAATTTTCTAGAATGACTCATAAAACTCAAGGAAGTGCTATGCTTGCAATTATAGTTTTGTGTAAAAGATACAAACCAGAAGCAGCCAAGAGTAGAGGTGCATATGGAAAGGTCCGCAAGGGTCCAGGCTCAGAGATTTCCCTGCCCCTCCACATGGAGTTATGGTGAGTTCCCTTCTTGGCTTATCAACAAGGAAACTACTGAGCTTTGATGTCTAGAATATTTATCAGGGTTTTCTTACATAGGCATAATTGGCTACTGCTTCAACTCCATCTCCAGGGTCCTTGAATGAAGACCAAATATATTCTTGGTTATATCATAGTCCCATTCAGAGAAGTGAAAGGGTTTGGAGTCACCAGATGAGAGTGTCTTGGCATAAGGAGTGAAGAGGCTTGACACAAAGTCTGTGTCAGGGACTGAGGAACTCAGGAAAAAGTAGTTAAAATGACTTATCAGACATCAGAACCAAAGAGGGGGAACATGGAAAGTGTCAGACAGAATATCTCCAGTTGTTTTTGCAAAATCTCAGACCTTAAGCAAGACCTCTGCCTCCAGCATTAAGAGACCTTTGGATTCTAGAGAATCTGTGCTTAACCATTTGGCCTGGAATTGTCACACCTCACATACACATTCTCCCTAGGAGGCCAGTTTTCTGATATCCGATACATACTACACAACTCAAATACCATTTTCAGGATGGTTTAGGTCTCTCAAGTAGGAAGCCAAGTCTTATGCTGAAGATCAGGGCTCAGTTTCCTTTATAGGGAAGCTCTTCTTTTATATATGTATTTTCAGATTATTTAATGTCTCAGTATTATCCTTTATTTTGAATGTTATTTATTGATTTTATAGCTATTCTGATGACATAATCACCAAATGTATTGCTGTATTTAAATGACTTTGGTTTGTATCTGCCATTGTCAGTGAATGCTATATGTGGTTTTGCTTTTAAATAATATTGCATATTCCCAGAGAAAGTTCCTGGGTAACATCTTCCAAATCCCAACATTTTGATAATAAAAACAGTTTTGTAAAACTATTTTAATACCTTAATACATTCCGTGCTAAAACAAAAAGACTAAATATAAAAAAACCTTTCTAATCCTAAAGGCTAACTGCCCACTGTGACCAAATAAAAATTATGATGTAATATACTTATCAATAACCAGAAAATGGTGAATCTAAAGAGAATGTAGAGATCTTTAAGAATAACTCTGTTATGTTAAAGATGAAAAGGCAAACATGAAGAGATGAAATGTCTTTTGTAGGTTAAAAAGAAATGTTTTGATATTTTAAATTGAGAGATCATGAAAACAGCACATGAAAATTTTTTAGATGTAACTAAAGCAATGTGTAGAGGTTTTTTTTTAGATCATTATTGACTTGTATTATAAAAGAACGAAGGTATAAAATCAGTTATCTATGTTTCACCTTAAGCTAGCAGAAGTTAAGAAAATTGAATCACAATAAGTTGATGAAAGAAGGTAATAAATATAACAGAAATCAGTGAAAATGGAACAAAGACAAATAATTGTAAAAATAAAGATTACAGTTGACTCTCAGAAAAAATAATAAAATTACTTTCAGCATCAAAAACTGGGAACAATTATAAGTGAAAGTTATCATTATAGATATCTTATGCATAACTTATGCCAATAAAACTGACAATTTAGATGAAATTTTCAATTTTTTTGAAAGGTATATTATCAAAACTGACACAAGAAACATTTATAATGTGAATATTTATGTATGTTTTTAAAAATGAATTTCTAATTTAGCTCTTCCTATAAAAAAAACTTTAGGCTTAGATGGATTCAATTCTTAATTCTGATATCAGTTTCTAATACTTAATTCATTTGAGAGATGGTGAATTCTCTCAGGCATTTCAGGAAGAAATAATACCAGTTTTATAAAAATTCTTTCATGACATAAAGGAAAAAAGAAATTGACAGCATAATTCTTGACAACACCTGACAAAGACTTTTCAAGTAAAGAAAATTACATGCTCATATCTGTCACAAAACTAGATGGAAAAATCCTTAAAATGTTAGCAAATTAAATACAGCAGTATGTAAAAATATGTAGAAGAGTACATATCATGACTTGAGTCAGTTTAATATTTGAAAATCAATTAAGGTAATTCACCACATTAAAAATAATCATATTATCAACTCAATAGCTTTATAAAATGCATTTGACAAAGTTAAACAGATATTAATCATAAAAACTCTCAGAGAACTAGAAATAGGAAATAGGAGACCTCACTCAATCTGCTAAAGGCTCTGTAGTTAATGTACTACTTCATGGAGAAATATTACATACTTTCATGGTAAGATCAGGAAATCTACTCTTATTACTTCTACTAGGATTGAATTTGAAGTTCTATCTAGAGTAGTAAGGTGATGAGCAAATAACAAATTGGATAAAAATAAATAAAACTGTCTCCATATGCAGAGACATGAGCATCTACATAGAAAACCATAAGGGATGTACAAAAATCTTAGAGCTAATTAATGAGTATTTCAGAATTGTAGGGTCAATTGTATTTCTGTATGCAAACAATGGACAATTTGAAAATAAAATTTTAAAAACAATATTATTTGTAACAGCCTAAAATAGGAAATACTTAATTTAATACATACAAAACCTCTATCCTGTAAACCATAAAATGTTGTTGAGAGAAAATGCTTAAAGACCTATCTGAATGCAGATATATGCCATGCTAATGGATTGAATGACTCAGTGTTGCTAAGGTGTAAATTCTTCCAAATTGATTAATGTATGTACCATAATACTCATGAAAAATTAACAAGATTCCTTGTAGAAATTGAAAAGCTGATTCTAAAATTTATGAGGAAATGTAAGAGTCTAAAATAGCCAAATAATTTTGATGAAGTCTAAGAAATTCAGAGGATTTACACTTTCTTATTACATAATTTAATATAAAGTTATAGTAACTAAGACAATGTGTTATTGGCATAGGAAGAGGCAAATAGATTAGTAAAATAGAGTGGCAATTTTAGAATCAGACTAATGCATATATAGTCATTTGATCTTCTACAAAGGAACCAAAACAACAAAGTGGAAAAAGGAAAGTCTTGCCAGGTGTGGACGTTCACGCCTGTAATCCCAGCACTGCGGGAGGCTGAGGAGGAGAATTGCTTGAGCTCATGAGTTCGAGACTTGCCTGAGTGAGAGTGAGACCCCCAACTCCTTAAAAAATGCAAAAACCCAGTCGGGCACGGCAGCAAGCAACTGTAATCCCAGTGGCTTCCAAAGGCTGAGGTAGCAGGATGCCCATAGCCCGAGTCTGAGGTTGCAGTGAGATATGACATCATTGCACTCTACTCAGGGAGTAGGGTGGGACTCTGTCTCAACCAAAAAAAAAAAAAAAAAAAAAAAAAAAAGAAAGAAAGTCTTTCTACATTTGGACATGGAATGATTATTAAATATATGGGGAGAAAAGGAAACTTGTCCCCTACTGCTACTTTACATAAAAATTCAAGATGGATCATCGGCTTACCACAAATCATAAAACTATAAAACTCTTAGAGAAAAATACAAGACAGCCTGGATGGCTCATACCTGTAATTCCAGCATTTTGGGAAGCTAGGGGTGGGAGAATTGCTTGAGGCCAGGAGCTGGAGACTAGCTAGGGAACAAAGCAATACCTCATTTCTATTTTTAAAAAAATTAAAAATTAGCTCGGTATAGTGGGATGCACCTGTAGTTCCAGCTACTCAGGGGGCTGAGAAAGGAGAATCACTTGAGTCCAGGAGTTCAAGGATGCAGTCAGCTATAATTGTACCAGTGCACTCCAACCTATCTCAAAACAAAACAAATAAAAACACGAGAGACTATCTCTCTAATCCTGGGGTGGGAGAAATAGACAAATATTTTTCAGACACAAAGTATTACCTGTGAAAAGAAAAAAAAAATGATGAAGTGCACAAAAACAAATTCAAAACTTCTGTTCTTTGAAAGACATCATTAAGAAAAGCGAAGTTCAGTTTGCAGATGAATGGATTAAAAAATAATAAAAGAAAATCACCTTACCCCATTTAAAATGACTTTTATTAAAAAATCCAAAAACAATAGAAGCTGGTCTGGATGCAAGATTAAAGAATACTTACACATTGTTGGCAGGACTGCAAATTGTACAACCTCTATGGAAAACAGTGTGGCGATTCCTCAAAGAGCTAAAAATAGAACTACTATTTGATCCTGCAATTCCATTACTGGGTATTTACCCAAAGGAAAGGAAATTATTTTTTTAAAGGACACACACACTCAAATGTTTATTGTACAATTCACAATTGCCAAGTACAATTCACAATTGCCAAGATGCGTAAGCAACCCAAATGTCCATCAATTCATGATTGGCTTAACAAAATGTGGTGCAGGTATAACAAGGAATACCACTCAGCCATAAGGAAGGATGAGTTAATGCTTTTTGCAACAATTTGGATGGAACTGGGGACCATTATTCTAAGTGAAGTACCTAAAGAATGTAAAAAACAAACATCGCATGTGCTCATTATTAAACTGGAACTCACTGGTGAGCATATATGTGCAGAGAAGGAAGTAAAACTCCGTGGAAAGCAGGTAGGAGGGCGGAGGAGGAAATGAGTGAAAACTTACCTTTACAGGGCACAGTGAACACTATCTGGGTGTCCATGACTCAGACATAACAAAAGCATTCTGGGTAACCAAAAACATTTGTACCCCCATAAGACTTTGAAGTTTAAAAAATTAAAATACAAGTAAAAAAAAGAAAAGACAACCATAGACTAGAGAAAATATTTGTGCTACAAGTATCTGTCTGGAAACTTGTGCCAGTTTGCATAAATAACTCCTACAAATTAATAATAAAAAGAAAATCACATTTATTTGAACAAGAACATGCACAAGTGGATAATATGTAGAGGCAACTATGCTCATGTCTTTACTTATCAAAGAATTGTAAATTAATTTTTAAAAGTAAATAACTTTTAAATCTCTTCAGATATATATGCAGCAAAACAGGAAAATACAGAATTACAGGTCAAAACAAGTAAGTTTATACTGCCAACAAATATGTTTTACAAGCAAAACAAACTTATGTAAAGATTTACCCTAAAATGTGATATTTGCTCTAATAAATAATTTTTTACATTTAACGTACTAAATAAATATTATAATACCTTTTACTTAGTCATAGCACATATTTTAGCCCTTTCAAGGTATATACAGTAATGAATCTGAAATTCCTTGCTGTGTGCATTGCTCTGAATGTATTGATGTAAGCTATTAATCTGTATCTGTGCATCTATTTAGATGTCCTAAGCATTGCAAGACCACAGTGGTTTTTGTATGTTTTATCTGATTTTTGCTCATTCTTGTATAACCACCTATAAAGCTATCATACTTTGTTGAACCCACAGTACTAATAAATAACTTCTTGCTATGCATCTAGCTAGAGTAACTGGAAATTTTCATCTCCATGGCAAACAGCATTTTAATAAAGCAATTTGCGAATCTGTTCTTTCATTTCATTGGAATGCACTAAGAATCTAAACACTGTGTCTTGTGATTTACAGCTCATTACCACCCTCAGCCGAAGTTTAAATGTAAACATATTGTGTTTCTTCTTAAAGAACGTATTTTATGTACATTGGTCAAACATAATAAACCTCATAATGTAGAGAAATAATTGACCTTGGCTTCAGAAAACCCAAATATGAGCCCACATCTTTCCAGCTGTGGTGGATGTGAGTTTTCATCTTCTTAGCTGTATCTATTCTGCCTCCATCTCAGGATAGTTGTGAAGAAGAAAAAGATAGAAGGAATGTGAGAAGGCTTTAGATACTATAAGCCATGATACAAACGTGATGAATGGTTGGTATTTGATATTCTCCTAGCGTGTTTTAATTAAGCTTTATGTTTTTCAAAGGCAAAGTATCAAAGAGCCATGGTGTACTATACTACTGATTATAAAATACTTTATTATTTGATAATTACTTAAAGCTGAACTTCAAAGGATCTGGGCACAAGATTCAAAATGCATTTCTGACAAAATCATCAACTTTTAAAAGTATCCAATTAAGAGAAGTATTCTTCAATTTACTCTACATAATATAACACTAGATGTAGAATTTTTTCAACTGATTTTGACCAAAATTAGAGAACAGATATAAGTGCAAAAAATCAGAAAAAAAGTACCCAAATGAAAGAGCTGATTTTTAGAACTTTCAAGAGCAAGAAGAAAAGTGTGTATTATGTATATGTTTGAATTAATATTTCAGAAAATAAAGAGGAATTTTCAGATGTTTTGACTTCTAAATAACTTTCTGATTGATTTGTCTACTAAGTTAATTTTATCTAATAAATATGTAAATCAATAAATATTACCTTGTTATCCAAGGGGAAACAAATAATTGCAAATAAAAGTTTTTTGGGAGGAGAGATCCAAATAGTTATTTTACCTTAAATTGCACATAGTCAGACCCCTCTATTTTCTTTAACATTACTGAAAGTATAAAGTATACTATTTCAAAGTACATTTTATTTCCCATAGTAGTAAAAGTGTATTTAGTCCATTCTCAGCTGAGCATCTGGTATCAAAACAATCATAGATAAAATTTCTAAAATTACATAAGTGTAAAGAACTGTAGCTATGAGCCAAGTTAATAACTTTAAATGTAAAAACCAAACTTTCTAGTTTCAAGGGGCATATAAGTGCTATAAACATCAATTACCTAGGAAGTTCTAATGTTCTATAAAGTATTTATAACTCACAAAAATATAATTATATATATTTTACTCAAATAAAATATGGTGGCTTTGTTGGATTTAGAAGAGTTCATTTTTAGAAGTAAAGTAATTAGATGGCATAAATTCCTTGTCCACGCCAAGCTATGCTACTGCATCTTCCCCTTTTCCTACATTAAATTCTCCTACAGAACTAGTGGTCTTTCAAATTCTATCCTCAGCCGTTTTCAGTGGCCACTAAACCTGTGGTCAGGGACTTCCTACATGTTTGCTATTAATGTTGCTTCTTATGCCTAAAACTTAGATTTCACTGCAAGAGTTTTTCTCAAGATTTCTGTACCTTACCATCTGTTATCATCTTTATTTCTTTAAAACTATAGAAATTATTTTGACGTTAGAGAAATGAAAAAATGCTGTTAAGTCACTGGATTTGACACTGTTGATAGCTGTCAGAGCACTTTACACTCTTGGGAAAGCATAAGAACAATTATTAGGCTTTTATCATAGGCTTTCAAAGAAGAAACCTCAACAATGTCGAAGAGAATTGCTAAGACAGGTGTAAGCTGTCAGGCTGAGTACAGCAGGCTGGCCTGTGTTCAATGGAGCCACTTTTTCTTCCTCCTCAGGCAGGCTGAGCCTCAGGGGCATCAGTGAGTGGCATGGTTTAATTAACTGAGCTTAATTCTTTCTCCCATTTGCAAAAGTAAACTTAAATACAAGAACATGTGTATATTAAGTTAATTGATTTTTTTAAAGTATATTTTTGGCCTCCTGAAAGCACCACTCTCAAATGAAACTACAACTTCCAAGAAAATGTAAACTTACACAATGCCTATTGTTTTGACCACTGATTTTATCTTGATGGAGAGGAAATATTCCCTATCCAGGGATAGGATAAGAAAAATTGTAAAATTGGCCAGATTTGTTCTCAGAGACCTTAACTTTCCCTTTATATAGGTCTCTATTAATATTTCCTTCATAATTTATCTTCAGTGCCCCCTACTAATTTTGCACTCATGGCTTTTATCCATCATAAGAATAAGTAACATTTTGAAATATTTATAAAGGTAAATAATTAATGCATTTTAGCATTCAATGTGCTTTAGCAGTGGAAATATAATGTTCTAAATTAATTGTAGGGTGCAGGAAACAAATAGAATATAAAATCCTTTATTCCATCTATAGGAAGGTCAGCCCTGCATGTATCTGTCAACTGCCTAAATCCTGCAAGAAAATGTTGCCATCTAACTTCCTATATAATTTATTTCATGGGATGTAAATCATGATAATGCCTTATTCAGGTCTAAATTATCACTTTGAGGTCAACCAAAGAACTTGAATCATATAGTACAAAAATACAGCTATTAAATTTTCTTTCTTAAAATATCAGATATTAGCCCCTTGCCCCCATCCCCTCAAAAACCAGTTGAATGCAGCTAAACTGAATTTAATAAATAAAATCAATAAAATGCAATTGCATCTCCACATATCAAATAAGTATCTCTAATATCTCATTTCCCATGAAGTCTATCAGTAATTTTGCTTCTATTATTTAGCAGTAATTATATATATATATATTTTTTTAATAGAAACTTAATATTCTTATTATCCAGTAATAAACTACTAAGGATATTATATCTTATTCTCAACATGTTAAAAATAAAAAACTGTGACTAGTCTTCAAATATACCCTCCATCCAGATCACCATACTGCCATTAGTGGAACCTACAGACTCCTTTTCATTCAAGTTGGAAGCCCAGGAGTCATCCTTAACTCACCCCATAGCATCCCTCCTACTGCTGACAAACTCATCTCCTAATAGTGGAATTCTTGTCATGCCAATTTCTTGCTAGAAAAAGAGAGGAAGAAAAAGCCAATGCCTCTCCATTACATGCTAATCTAAGTATCAATTCTTTTTTCTTGTGGTTTAAAACCATCTGCAATGCCCATGAGGTGTCATGCACACCTTTAGTTTGTATAGCTCCATATTGTTGCTATTATGGATTATGATTATTAGCTAAACATAATGACTATTTACTAGATGTTAGGCACTGTCCTTGGGCTTCATATAAATTATCTTAGAGAACCTCAGGATAATTCTAGTCGGTAGATATAATCATATCCATTATATCTTATTTCTAAAATAAGTAAACTGCGATTGCAAAGTTGAGTAACAGATGAGGACAGTTCATTTCAGCCTAGCTGTGATATGTCTGAAAGTAACAGTGATAGCCCCTTAAATAGCAGTGATAGAGCTGACTGTATTATCTTCTGACTCCAAGGCTAATGGTATTAATAATTCCCTACCTTCCGTCCCTTAAGCTGAGTATAACTATTAATTTCAAATGAAACTAATGTTATTCTCTAGGGGAATTAGAGGAGTTACTGGCAGAGGTCACATAAATTCTTATTCCCTATTTTCTCTAAGTCATCACGGAGTAAAAATGTTCTCCTTTGTAGCTACTTTACCTTTCTTTGGTCATTATAGCTAGATTTTCCTCCCTGTGGCTCAGTGAGTAGCGCGCCGGCCCCATATATGGAGGGTGGCAGGTTCAAACCCAGCCCCGGCCGAATTGCAACCAAAAAATAGCCGGGCGTTGTGGCGGGTACCTGTAGTCCCAGCTGCTCGGGAGGCTGAGGCAGAAGAATCGCGGAAGCCCAAGAGCTGGAGGTTGCTGTGAGCTGTGTGATGTCACGGCACTCCACCGAGGGCGGTAAAGAGAGATTCTGTCTCTAAAAAAAAAAAAAAAAAATTTCAAATTTACTGCCTATAACCCTCAAAATCAGAGGCATGACTTAGGGATTGCTCCAGAAAACATTCTCAAAAAACTTTGAAGTCACATATTGACACAATGTAACACTCAGGATAAAAAGATGTTAGAGCAAAAAGAGTGGAATGAAACTATAACAGGTATTGCATCCTAAGTTGTGGCCGTATGCAAGGCTGGTGCATCTCATGAAGGCAGACAGCCAAAAAAATAGGATAAAATAAAGCCCACAGCATTCTTTCAAATGGCCATACAATTGAAAGAAGTATCCTCTCTCCTCTTTCTTTCATAGACACGCCCTCTTGAATGCAGAAGACCCAATGTTGATAAACCTTGTGATAATAAAGGTTTTCCCAAAGCAGCCACCATTATTTTAGAATATGAAAATCTAATTGCTTCTCATGACATTGAACCCAAACATAAATGAAATTCTTTAACTATGGGTTCAATCTACTTTAGATAAGATCAAATAATAAAAAAAGATATTTTAATTTTCTCTGAGAAAAATGCATTAAAATGAAATTATGAAAGCTAACTATAAGAACTTTGAAAATATTCTGTATTACTTGTTAAGAGAGATTTAATAAAACTTGGTAAATGAGAAGAGAGATATTTCAAAAATGCTCATACAATTTTTATTTTAACAAGCAGTTCAGTCACAAACTCTTGATACTAAAGATCTGCTGATGTACTTGGCATAAAAATAATGAGCAGAAAACTCTATGAACTGGATTATTAATTAAATGCTACCTAACACACTGGGATGATGACATGTTTTATAGTGACTTGAGCAAATTCCAAAGAGCAAAGGTATATCTCCTTATAACAAAGAGATTGTAATTCTAAGCAACATCTCCAGGTGCTGAAAATGTTCATGTTTCTTCTCCTTGAAAAAATGTCTGTAAAAGGAGACAATCTAAGAAAAATTATATAAACTTGAAATATATCTTTTGTTTTTATTAAAAAATGTTTAAGAAACGAAAGATGTGGTTTTTTAGGTTGTATCTAAGCTGCTTATTATCTTAGCTTTTCCAACTCAGGTCTCTACTAATGTGCTTTTGTTTCCTCAGGGAGATAAAGAAGCTGAATTGGGGCTTCCATTTTCTCCACTTTGTGATCGGAAGTCAACCATGGTGGCCCAGTCACAAATAGGTAATACCAAAGATTGATGGTGATGAAAAGTGGGTGTGTACATATCAGTTTTCAAATGTATACAACATACTGTTTAAAGGGGTAACTTCCATGAAAACATCACTCACAAATTTTAGTTTTAGGCTGATCTATATAGTGTTGAATGATAAAAATTATTGGAACATTTTCACAAAATGGATTCAATAAAGCAACATTAGAAAATGCAATTATTATTCTGGTTGTAATTTTTTGTATCTTTTATACAATAGGAGACTTTTTCTTGTGCATGAGACTGTATTTGTTGCTATTTTGTTGCTGATTATTCTTTTCTGTAACTTAATCCTTTAGCTATAGGACAATTTCACAAAAATATTGATGTACCTGTTCTGTTACTACAAAGTTTCCAAAGTATGCTTCATAGACTACCTCATATTCATTTGGGAAAAAATTCTCATAATATGAATAGATAAGTCAACAACAGGAAATTGGAAAAATGATACTGGTCCTAACCACATTTATTCTTACCATCTGTATTAGTGTTGATCAAGTGCAATCCATTATTAAAACCTATTATTGTTGTGTTGCATGATTCAAATATTTGTAATAGTTATTCCCCAAGCCAGGATCTTCATTACTGAACTATATGACCAATAAACAAAAGGATTCCCACCTTCCCTCTGTAATTGTCCTCAGGTACCACCTACTACCACAAAGTTGCAAGGTGGTCAGGGGTCACAAAGACCTGCTGTTCTGACCTTTCCCTCTTCCCATCCAAGTTCAAAAGCTGTTTTTCTAGTGACCATATGCAGGTGCTGTCACTGTTTAGCAAGTGTAAATGTGGCAGTCTAAGGACCTGCCATGGCAAGCTGAGAGGAGTGGAAGTTTCTAAGGCTTGTGGCTGTAATATAAAATTGCTGCCAAGTTAGAAGGGGTACTGCCTCAGTTGATACTCTAACTATCCCAGTTGTTTAAAGAGAATTTAAACTAACACTGCAGATGGACAGTTAACATGGTTTTGACTTGAAAATATCAACTTAAAAACCACTGAAGTTTTGTTGAATTAAGAATGTGTCTCATTATGTACCATAAGTAATCAATCTAGTTACTTCAAAGGTGAATCACCTTTATCAAAGCATAGGGAGGATAATCTTCTAATGTGAGTATTTCCCAGGATACTGCGCCTAAACAGGCCTCTCTCTTACATTCAGAGCATATTCCATGGCTCCCAGAGGTGTTTCCAACAAGCACTTGACTTGAAACACCACACCTTCTGCAGAACCTTGGACTGTCGATGCACACACAGGGCTTAGAATAGGTTGCTGTTTCCTTCTCTGCCTAAACACTGGGTGGTTAATGCTCCCACAGGACTATTGCCCATTCTCTCCATGTGTCATTTTCTATCTTGAAGAGAGCTATAAATGTTAAAGTCTTCATTCAATTCTGACATCTCAAAGTGGTTGAGATTAATGCTGTCTCCCAGAGATGTTACTGTTCTTTTCTCTGATTTGACAGAACACGCCTACACTCTGTGAACTAACACTTTATATCCTAAGAATAATAAACAGCAATTTTAAGTATTAACACACTGGCAGGAAGCTCTGACTGATGCAGTAAGGAAAAAAAAAACAAAAAAAACTGGTTGACATCTTGAGAACCACTTAGAAAAAACTTTGTTTAGTTTTAGTTTTTTTGGAGCTTAGATATTATTTCTTGTTGGTCAGTAATAAAATCCAAAACACACATGAAGACCTTTCAGAAAGGTTAATGATCCCTCTTATTCCAAGAGGAAAATATAGTCACTCTCATTCATATTGTTAGTGATAATATATGAGGCTGAGTATTAAATGGGAATGAAAATATACTTCAATTATATCACTCCCACTATTTTGGATATTATTTTTGGAGCAGTTAAACTATCTCTAAAGAATGTTGCTAGGTTAAAATAATATCAAAGAGTAAGCAAACCCAATATTTTAGTTGATACTTGCTGTCCTAGGAGTCTCAGAGAAGCTCTCCATTATTACTGATTTTGGAATTTAGGAAATTCTAACACTTGAATTTATAGGACTTTTGTTTGTTTAGTTAGTTTTGTTTTGTTTGTTTTTGTAGGTTTCATTGATTTCATAGTAGAGCCAACATTTTCTCTTCTGACAGACTCAACAGAGAAAATTGTTAATCCTCTTATAGAGGAAGCTTCAAAATCCGACAGTTCTTCTTATGTGACAAGCAGGTTTGATGTTTTCTTTTATTGCATCATTTGTCATCTTTGTGATATTTAACAATTTTTTACTTAATGATTATTCTTATTATATTTAATATTTAGGCTGCGCATTCTTTCAAGAATTATTAGGAAGTATTGCCACCTAGTGGCTTATGCATTATATTGTATCTGCCTTTGAAATTGAGAACTGAAGACCAGTACAAAAAAATATCCTAGCACTAAGGAGAGTCTCCTGCCCTCTTTCCCAGTGGGAGGGGAGAGAAGGGAGGTGAACAACTGCCATAAGTATAAGATTGGGCCTGCATATCTGCTATCCTGATTCTCTAGTCACTTTTGTGAAGTTTTTCAGGTTGTCCTCCCTCATCTCCTAGCCTGATGTTGGTATTTTTTGGTTTCTTTGTCTGTTACTGGTAGCTGCTCATCTACCATTGTGGGGTTGCAAAGTGCTGATCCGATAAGACGAGCAAACACAAAAGGCTACCTGGGTGATCCGTCCTATTTCCCAGACTACTCCCTGACAGCAGTGGACCTGAAGAGCTTCAAAAACAACCTGGTGGACATCATCCAACAGAACAAAGAGAGGTGGAAAGAGTTGGCTGCACGAGGTATGATTGTTCAGGAAGGCTTACTGCCATCTCTCTCGGTCCTAACTTCTACTCAATATTTTGAATTTTTCCCTAGATTTTATTTTCTACAAAATATGTAAGTCCTTGGTGGTGTTTGGAGTTTAGCTACCCTTTGGCTATTTATGAGAAAGTTGGATTCTTCTCTGTTTATGCCACATGAGCTGCTGCCTTGTGTGGCAGTGAGCAAATTGATATCAAAAGATGAGACAATAGGATGGTGTCAAAACTGTGTTATAGTAAATGCTTGTGCTTTTCTGGGAGTGCTTCCCAGCTTGCATTTTACTTTGGAAGTAGCTTTTACTGTTGCATTAAGAATATAATAATGTCTGAGATTTGGGCTTTCCCCCCCAATTTTACTAAGTAAAATTTTACTTCTTTTTAGTTCTTTGAATTAGTTTCACTTGGAAACTTGAGTTAACTTCTTTGACTAAGAGCATCACTCAAGAATTGGAGAAACTACTAAGTATAGAACACAAATGTCTTAACACAGTGATTAAGTAAATGAGGTGAAAGCTATGATAATTAGTTGGACGTAACCACTCTAATTTGTACAAAAAAATCACATGGAATCCCACACAGCATAAATGTATTCACGATCTATGTATATATGACTTAATAAAAGGAAAAAAAAGAATTGGAGAAATAATTTGTCATCAGTTACCAAAAAAAAAAAATCAAATAGAAAACTAGCTATAGTTATTCCCTATAATTTACTTATTCGAATTAATTAGATCATTTGGTTTAGGAGGCATGTGAGTCAGTATCAGAATAGTCATAATCTTTCATGTAGAAAATTCCAGATCTGGCCTTCTGCCTCTTCTCATACTTCCTCTGATAGCCCAGTCTCCCTCATGTCCTGAACTCTTTGCCCAGTGGACTCCTAGAAGATTTCTAAAATACCCTAGAGCCTTTGCAATTACTGTTCTTTCAACCAGGAATTCTCCTTCTCAGTTTACAACCTTAATATACCCAGAAATTAACTTTTTATTGAAAGATGTTATATGGGATTAAAATAAATGGAGTGTTAAACCACATTTATGTTCAGAAGGACTCAGTATTGAGTAGGTGATAAATATACTGTGTTTCCTACAAAAATTCCAATGTTTTTTTTTATGGAGTTTGACAAATTGATGCTTACATTTTACATGGTATTGCAAAGTGCTAAGACTAGCTAAGACATTTCCAAAGAATAAGGTAGGGGTACTTTCCATATCAGAAATCAAAATTTAACATTACACTGTGGTAAGTCAGTCAGTGTGGCTCTGATGCAGATATAGTCAAATGGACCACAAGAACAGAGCAGAGACATATGCATTAATTACTGCAGAAACTGGAGGGGTGACAGACACACATGTTCACATACACAGTCTTTTATATGTTCCTCCATATTTATCGCTTTGGTGTTTGTAATACTGTCCTGAGGATCTGAGATACTATGTGGTGTCATTTCCCCTCATACTGAAATACTGCCTTTGGTATTTAGTAACACAGGTCTGATGGCAAACAATTAACTTGGATTTCTTTGATCTGGGAGTATCTTTATTTTACCTTCATTCTTGGATGGTTTTGCTAAATTTTGAATTCTTGAGTGATTTTTTTTTTCCTTTTTGAACTTTAAATCTGTTATTCTTTTGCCTTCTGGCTTCCCATAGTTTCTGATAAGGAATCACCCAAAAATGTATTAGCACTACCGTGAATGTACTGAGTCTTTTATTTTCCTGCTGCTTTCCAGATTTTCTCTTTATTTTTGACTTTCAGAAATTTGATAATGAGGTATATAGGTCTGGTTTTCTTTATATTTATCCTACTTTTAGGTGTTCACTGAGTTTCTTTAATTCATAAGTTAATGTTTTATATCACATTTGGAAAGTTACCTCATATTTTTTCTGCTCCTCTCTGTTCTCTTCTGAAGAGCCTATTGATATTATTCATAATTTAGGATTCTGAAAATTATCCCACAAGCTCTAGATCTCTGTTCAATCTCTATAACTGTATCTCTGTTTCTTTTTGTTTGTTTGTTTGTTTGCTTTTTTGGTTTGTTGATTTGCTTGTTTGTCTTTTGTTTTGGGATTGGCTATTTTATAATGATTTACCTGCAAGTTTGCTGATTCTTTGTCACCTCAAATCTGTTGTCAAATCTGCTTAGACAGTTCTTCATCTCAGTTATTTTTCTTTTTAGTTTGATAATTTCCATGTGGTTCTTTTAAATTGTTTCTTTGTTCATATTTTATATTTACTTTCACTCATTGTTAGCATCTTTTCCTTCAATTCTTTAAATTTTAAACATGTTTATAAAACTTGTCTTAAAGTCTCTATCTGCTCAGTGCAACATTATGGTCTACTCAGAGCCATTTTATACTTATTTTATTTTCCTCTGAGTGGACCAAGCTGTACACTTCCTTGCCTGAATTTAAACTACTAGAAGCCATCTCCCTTGCTATGTGTAGTCTTTGGTTTTGTTTGTTTTTTTTAGTCACCCTCCCTTTGAAATTGCCTCTCTGTATATGTAGTTTAAGTAGTTATCAGCCAATATTAATATTGTGTTCAAATACCACAAGTACACAGCCTTAAGCTCTGTCAGTTGAGCTTTGGGTGGTAGTAGAAATGCATTAAAACTTGTAGAACTTGTAATCAGTTCTCAAATATTTCTTGCCTTTCACTTTTTACTAAGCTTTCAAAGATCTATTTCATATTTGTATAATTCCATGGTTAGCTGGGATTTGCGAAAAGAAGACAAAAAGTCAGGACCAAGATGGGCCTATACAAACCTTGCTAAGATAGTCTTTATCTTCCATTAGTTTATTACATATATACAAGTATATATGTACTTATATATACCTTCCCGCTGTAGTTCCCAGAAGCCTAAAACCCTTTGTCTTAAAATGTCTGCAATTTATCACTCTTTGTTTAAAATGGCATATAAGTTGTCAGGCCTATCCATTTCTTTGGGATCTTTACTTCTTTTCTAGGAAGCATCCCATATCACATAAAAGTTATCATCAAATAAATTTTGTATGCTTTTCTCCTGTAAAAAGGGGGGAGGCTCCAGCTACTTGTGAGGCTGAGGCAAGATAATCGCTTAAGCCCAAGAGTTTGAGGTTGCTGTGAGCTATGACATAGTAAGACTCTGTCCCCCACCCCACCCCCCCACCCCTGCTGCCAAAAAAAAAAAAGAGAAGAAAAAGAAAAGAAAAGGCTGGGGGTGGGGGGGTACTTTTATTAAAAAAAATAAGATAAACTGTTCTAAGTTTAGGATAATCTTAAGGCATGAATTGAGTTATTTTAACTACTTTTCCCCTAGAAAATATTTACAGGTTTAAAAAGGTTAGTTTAAAAAATTAAATACTGTAACAGAGTGTAAATAATCAATTTGCTCTTCTTTCTGCTTAGTATCAAATGTAGAGAACTTTAGGAATAAATGCAAGAAACCATTGTCTCACACTCGCCCAGCTGACTCTCTGGGTTTCTTTGGCCACTTTTGAAAAGTTCCACAGTTGGAATCAGGCTGGTTTAGTTTTCATAACATGTGGAAAAAGTTACTACTGGAACAAAAAGGAGTAATAATTGAAATGCTACCTTTATCTTCCTTTTTTGGTTCTCTATGGAAAACCTAGATACATGTCTCTGGGGATCATCAGGAAACAAGACCGAGTAGCTTCATGCTCTGCACCTAACCTCTGACCCATGAGCTCTTGGAGAGGCTTCACAGTGAATATTTTCAAATCACCTTTAGAACTACTAGATAACAAGATGCTTAGCTTAGCTGTCATACCCAAACTCATTACTGATCCTAACTGCCAGAATTATCCTGTAATTACTAGCATTTCTCTGCAGTTTAATCTTACAGCTCTCTGTTAGTGTTCTGGGCACATTTTTTTTCTTTTTTGCTAGCAATCCCTATTAGTTCCCACCAGCATTCCTCATTCTTTTACATTTGTTTAGAGAAAATGAAAATAGATTTTTTGAAAAGAACAAAAACTTTATATTGAATTACATTAAAAGGTTGTGTTTATAAAATGTGTTCATAAAATATTTATTATTTTCCATTAGCTTTTTAATCAATAAAAGCCCTTCATGTTAAGCATAATGCACTTTATGTTGTTACTTCTAAGCATCTAGCACTGTGAATCCTAAGCAACTCTTTGAGAAAACATATGCATACATTTTAGATTTCAGAAGGGAAAATATCTTTCAGAAATAAAAACTTGAGCTCCCTATCTCTCTCTCTGTCTCTCCTTCCCTCTCTCTCTAAGTATGGTTCAAACTACAAATAAAAGTTCAAATAAGATCTTACTAGTAATTTTAAAATTTTATGTTTTAAGTAAGTTAAATTATATTATACATATTATATGTAATTTAAATATACATTTATTATATATAATATAAATATACATTTATTTTATTGTTTCTGCTCCCAATTTAATTTTCAGCAAATTTTTTACATTATATCATCTGTATAATTGTACAGGAGTAGAGATTTATAGGAAAAGAACATTTGGAAGATCAGAATTATAAAGTTTTAAGAGGAGCTATTCACCAAAGTCACTTGACCCTAGAAGAGCTTAAATAACAGTTCAGACAGTGATTTTGCACTATATATTATTCACTCTTTCATTTATTGGAAAGGGTAACTCCATGAGCTTTCAACCCTGGAAGCATATCAGCATCATCTGGGATACTTTATTTTTTAAACGTTCAACTTGGTCTGCTGCAGTTCACAGAAATAGACCTAAGTACCATACTTTTATGCACTTAAATGAACGCAGTAGGACATGTGGGGGAAGAGTGGAAAGTTTCATCAGTTCACAAGCAAGACAACCAAGTACAGATCAGAATCTTAACCAGCCTCACGCAGGTATGCTGTACTCAGGAAATGGCAGTGACTACCTTGGCAGTAATATCTCTCATATTTATATCTTGGTTCCCACATGTCTATTCTAGATTGTTTTCTCTCCCTCTACTCCTGGGAAAGTCAGTGGACAAGACCATGACTACATCCTGGAACATAAGGTTATTCTTATCACACCACCTGAAGTCCACCATGCTTTGTATTTTCCCTTTTTTCTAGTTTTATCCTTGTTCTTCCCTTTTCACAGAATACTCCTCCTATCTTTCTTCCAAAACTCAATTACAATACCATTTTCTCTAAGAAGTCTATCACTTAGTTTTATAAGCATAACTGTCTTATTCGTACTCTACCTTGAGTACTTATCATGGTGTTTTTCATTTTTAAAATTGGAAGTGAGACATTCTTTTGCAAAGTTTTAATAAGAGTAGGGATAGAAAGGTGGTTCAATGACACATATCTTATGGAGATTGTGTCCTTCCCTTTTGGGAGTGTTCCCTATTTCTCCACCCCATGAGAACTACTGCATGGGGTATTGCAAATGTAAATAAAGGCTATGGATGTTTACAAAAGACTGAAAAACACTAATGATATCACTACAAAAATATGTAGAGGGGCAACCAATGTACCAGTGCAAAATAAATACCTATATATTGTTTTTTGTTGTTGTTTGTTTATTTTTTGAAAGTAGAACTCATGAGGTGTTCAGCTTCAGGTCTCTGTCTGGTAGTTCTTGCATAAGACCAGATAAGAGCTCAGACAGTGTTCAGTAGAGAGAGTTGACGCCACTCTTCGAAGTCTCATTTTAATGGCAAGTTCATATAAATGAAATGGTATTACCTACTATTCTGTACCATGTTTTTCTTTGTTAGCTAAAAGACCTAAAAAATCTACTGATAAATGGCAAAAAGTTAAACTAAATGTAGAGGCTCTGTCCCCAAAGTTCCTTTTCTTGTTTTGTGTATCCATTACACTTATGTTTTCTGACACTCAAAACCTAATCATGTATTCTAATTTTACTTCGTAACGTGATTACTAACTGCAAGAGTTCACAGGAGTTTCGTGGCCTCTATAAACAATGAGATAAGAATTGTGACAGTGGAAATTTATGAAATAGACAAGATGGTGATGGGGAAGAGAGTATGGGGTTGGATTTTGCACTGTCAGAGATGAGGACAGGGTAAGCTAAAGACTTGGGGCAGAAGGTAGAGATCAACTCTTGGAGACCTTTCAGTCATCTAGTAGGAGTTTGATGTGCAACCAGAATTTGACTGGGTCCCTTCACACTGCTCATATTGAGACTACATTCAAGACTTTGTCATATATCCCCAACAATGAAACCAAATTCCAAGTACATTGGAAGCTCTCTTGTCTTAACATTACATATCAGAGAGGAATAAATTTATTCATTTTTCACCACTCATCTCTGTTCTCTTTCCAAAACCTTCAGGTCTACATTCCTCTTGATTACAGAGCTCTTTTTATCTCTTTTCCCACTCTCCTTCTAAAATTTCTCAGCAACTCAGAACAATTTCTTTCTGGGCTCAGACTTAATCCATTCAACAAAACAGAAGCTTGACAGTTGCCCTGACACATCATCCTTCTTTAGGCCTGGCTTGGGAGTGTCTGGGTTGATTGTGGTTAGGGGATTTTCCCTTTCATTAGAATTCTTATAAAAGTTTAATATTCTCATTACCTTCATGACATTTTTTTGAAAACTTATTCACTATATCTATGATCTACTTCATAATCACAAAATTACCATGTGAGTTATTAAGCTAGATGTTTTCTTATTTTTAACACTTTATGATTTATTTGAAATGACATTGAATATGCACCAATAGTGTAATGAAACAGATGGATTTAAAATAATGTTTATTGCTAGAAAAGTTTATAAATTTTCTTAGTAGTAAACAAAAAATAATTTAATAGGTCTTGTATCATTGCTTGAAAAATTAAACAAAATTGGAAGTCTATTCTGCTAAAAGTATGAGAAACATTTTAAATTGGTGGGAAAATACTGACATTTTTGAAAGATCAAGCTTAAATTATGTTTGGCATGATATTTTATTAGACTGTGATAGTAAATTAATTAAATCTTAAGTATTATTTATATTTAAAATATCTTAAAATTCAATATTGTATACTATGTAGGGTAAATGATTTTTGTAATTATGTTGGTACTCATGCCAAATAGAATGTAGTATCATATTCAAAGTACATATTTATATGCCAGCAAATATACTGAGTTCTACAACACATATTATTTCGTTTAATAAGCAAAGCACCCTATGATTTGGGTATTTTCACCATTTTACCAAAGGGAATCTTGAGGTATAAGGGAAACAAATAAGTTAGCCAACATCACAGGTTTAAATGAGTCTAACTTTTTCATTCCTTTCCACAGTTTCATACAATGCACAGAAAATAATGTAGTTTAGCAATATTATGGTAGAATAAACATACAAAAAAGGAAAAAAAATTCTTATGAAACTTTACTACAGAAGACTAGCATAATTGTGTCCTCAAATCTACTTCTGTCTAATCTTAACATGAGCTTACAAATTTGCTTATCAGATCAGTTATATATTTCACAGGCATTTTTATTTTAAAATATTAACAATTGTGAAATTGATACTGAGATTTTATGTCATTTCATTTATTCATTCATCATTTTATATAAAAATTTGGTACAGTAAATCTGATTATTTACTTCTAGAGTAAATAATCAGAACTGATGAAACTCAAACTCAGAGAACCTAAATTATTTGTCTAAATTCATATAATTAGTCTTTGAAAAGACTGGACTTTGCATCTGGTTTGCCTAAAGTCAAAGGCAATACCTTCTAGATCATGTTCTAGAAATTAATCATGACAAGTTGGTTTAGTTACATTTCCATTTCCCGTAGAACAGAAGTTGTACTTTCTAACTTTCAAAATAACCTCTCATCAGATTCTGAGAGTATCTACTCCAGTTTAAATCAACTAAAATTAAGCCCCTTGAGGAATCCAGGCAGCAATTCAAGTGGAGTAAAAAATAAGTTAATTTATAAAGAAAAATTAATCACCTTAAGATCACCATAAAAAGATGAAAGAATCACAAAAGATTTCATTAGCAAAAACAAAATATATTGAAAAATTTTAAAAATACGTCAACATATTCATTTCATAATGTTAACATAGTAACTTCTACAAACATGGCTGATTGTAAATGCTAATTTTAATTTTTTTTATACCTTCTCTAAACATATTTTCCTAGATTGTTAAAATAAGTACCTTTTTTTTCAGACACCAGTTCAAAGAAGCATAAGTGAATTCATCAGTAAAACACCTTTAAGTAAAACCTTATGTATGGTGGCAGCTCTAATTTAACCAAAAGACTCGGAGATTTTCATATACTTGCCGGAAGTCAACATTGCTTTATGTGAGAAAGAGAATCCATTTTTGCAGATTGATCAATTGGCATCATGAAGCACATAAATAACAGCTACAAATTCCTTGGTTGACCTGGTTCAGCTGCTATGAAACAGATTCATCTGGGGGCTGAATCAACATCTTTACGCTTTTAATATCTGTTTAAATGGCATGTTGTGGCATTTCTCTTTACTGAGATAATATGAGTGCCAATAAATTTTCTTTGAGCAGCTAATCATTAATTTTGTCATTTGTGCGATAAAGCCGAACTGTTTTCACTTTAGATATATCCCTTTTCTAAGACATTAGAAAGGTTGTATACATTTCATAAATATAATTTATATTTTATATTAATTCCATCATTTGTCCTTCTGAACAGTGGTTCTCTGCCATTGCATGAATTTTAGGGGATAGCAAAAATGTTTACATTATAGTGGGAGCAAATGGCAAAGGGAATATGGTTTAGTATCTGGTTTTTATTGGATTTGAAAATGACTTGTCCACTACATAATTCAGTTTCAGGTTAGCCAAGTCATTTTCCTTCTGGAAAAGCCTGTTTTTTAAGAGCTGCTCTTCTATATCTTCTTTTACTGTAATTGGCTAACTGAATACTTCATTGTACTAGACTGGTAGGTGTGCTTCAATAATTAATTAGACAGGAAGGGCTGATGTCAGAATGGCTGTTGTAAGAGCATATTGAAAAATATGTTCTACTGTCTGTCTCTGTCCACCTCCAGAATAATAATAATAATAATAAAAGTTAGCTTTAAGATGCCATCAGATAAGTCACTGTTCTTCAGAGGGACATAATCAATACATGTTTATGATGTATATGTGAAAGGAATTTATTAGGGAGGACGGCTCACACATTTACAAAGGGAGAGTCCCATACGAGTCCATCTGCAATCTGGAGGGTGAGAGAACCTGGTAACATGGCTCCCACAAAAGCCAGCACCCAAATCTGAAAGCCTGCAGACCAAGAAGACTGACAGTGCAGCCCTCAATCTAAGGCCTTTGGTAAAGGCAACTGATGCAAATCCCAGAGTCTAAAAGTGGAAGAACCTGGAGTCTGATTTCAATGGCAGGAAGAGAAGAAGGAGTTCTCTGGGAAGAGAGAGAGAGGGAGCCAGAGCACTCTGGGTGTCCCCCTTCTTCTACCTGCTTTGTTGTAGCAACACCCCCAGATAATTTGATAGTGCCTGCCCACACAGAGGGTAGGTCTTCCTTTCTCAATCTGCTGACTTAAAAATCAGTCTCCTCATAGACACAGTCCAAAACAGTGCTTCACCACCCATTTAAACATCATTCAATCCAGTCAAATTGACATCTAAAATCAACCATCACAAGTTCACCCTTGTCAACTTGGCACTCATATGCATCATTTTAACCATGCTTAATATCCAAATGAAAACAAGTCATAATTCTGCCCAGTGTAATCAAACTATCTTGTGAGCAACTCAAAACACACTAATTCCATCATCAGAAAAGAAGGTAAAGTTCTTGGGTGATGTTTACTCTTTTGATATTCCATAGTTTAAATACCATGATATAAATTTAATAATACTTAAATGCTAATATAAAGTCAATAAATCTTACATTACATTATAAAGGAATAAGAGAGGAAATAAAAAAGATACTTGCTTAATACATGTTTATAAATGTATAAACATGTTCTTAGCAAAATAGGAAGGAAATACTCATGACAATTACAGTCCTCCTCTGTGTAACTAGCCACTTGATTGTATTTATAACTACCTTCTATTTATACTACCCTGAATTTTCTTGCTTTTAATAAGAACCTCAGCTGATCATAGTTATTTTCTTATGATGGTGACCCAAACCTTCATTCCTGAAAATTCTGGGCCATTCTTAGTTCTGCCTGGATTGGGTCATTGTAGTTTCTCATTGACCTTACTCACAAGGCAGAATAATGCTAAGAGGTGCCCTAAGGAATCTTCTATATCCAGACATACTGTATATACTCAAGTATAAGCCGAGTTTCTTTGGCACAAAATTTGTGCTGAGTTCGGGTTTTTCGGCACAAATTTTGTGCTGAAAAAACTCGGCTTATACTCGAGTATATAGGGTACTCTTTTTTTTTTTACCTCCACTGAGGAGTAGTATCCAGTCTCCCCTTTGTAATCCAGATCAGTCACCCCAGCCAGCTCTGTAACTGCATTTTGGCCTGTTGACTCAGAGGCATGAGGAGCCTAAAGTGGTTGGGTAATAGTCTTAATTTCCAGTTCTGTGGAATTATTTTTATGTCTCTTGGTAAAAGCATTTCTCCCTCTGGACAGGGAGAAGAACGTAACATCACAGGAATAGTGAGTAAGACTTTTGGTAGTGGGTTACTAGAGGTGATGGTGAATGATGCCACTCCCATTTCTACCCCTTTGTTCTTGGTTAGACCTGTGAATCCTGGCTATGGGAGAAAGAATACCCTATATATATATCCTTCTGGAGAACCTCACCTTAGCCTATGAAGTACTGTCACCTAGTTGGCTTTATATGTGTAACTGTAACTCTAAAAGGCTGTTTCATAGTTCTATCAAGCCAGCTGCTTCAGAATGGTGAGGAACATGGTAAGGCCAGTGAATTCCATGAGCATTAGCTCACTGCTGCACTTCTTTTACTGTGAAGTGAGTTCCTTGGTCAGAAATAATGCTGTGTGGAATACAATGGTGGTGGGTAAAATATCCTATTAAGTATACAGATGGTAGTTTTGACAAAATCGTTGTGTGTATGGAAGGAAAATCCATATCCCATAAAGACAAAATGCTGCTCCTCTCCATGATGGAAGCAATTCAGTGTTGTCAACTTGCCAGCCGGTAGCTAGAAAATTGCTCCAAAGAATGATGCCATATCGGGGGCTCAGTGTTAATAGACGTTCAGAAGTATCCATAGCCAGGTCAGTCCTACAGAGTGAATCCATGTTGCTAAGTTCATGCATAACCTCCAATCCTGTCACCACGGTCACTGTATTTGTGAACCCAGTGGGCAATGGCAAGGGTGGCTGAGGAGGCCTCTGAATTTTAGTCAGATTTATTTCCCACAATCATGTGAATATCTAACCACTAAATCCAGAGTGTTTCCTACTTCTTACTCATTAGGTCCAATCAGCATAAGGTCATCAATGTAATGGAGTATGCAATATTTTGTGGAAGGGACAAACAATCAAGATCCTTACCAACTAGATTATCAGATAGAATTGGAGACTTAATCTACCCCTGAGACAGGATAGTAAAGTATTGGGGCCTTGCTCATGAAAGCAAACTGCTTATGGACAGGTATGAAGATAAAGGCATTTGCCCGATCAATAGCTGCATGCCAGGTACCAAGAGATGTGTTAGTTTGATCAAGCAAGGAAAGTACATCTGGAACAGCAGCTTCAATTAGAGTTACCACTTGGTTAAGCTTATGATACTTCATGGTTATTCTCTAACATCCATCTGTCTTCTCACTGGCCAGAGAGTGGACTGAGGATGTGATGGGAAATGCGAATTGCCACCCCTGCATCTTTCGACTCTTTAATGGTGGCACTAATCCCTGCAATACCTCTGGAGATGTAATACTGTTTTTTATCTACTATTTTCCTGGGTAGATGCCACTTAGCTTCCCTTTGGCCTTTCCTACCATAAAAGCTCCCTACACAAGTTAAGGATACAATGTGAAGATTCTGCCAGCTGCTGAGTGTCTGCTCCAAGTATGCATTTTGGAAATGGGGAAATAACCACAGGATGGGTTTGAGAACCCACTGTACGGTACCTGAGCTAAAGGTCCGTTAATTACCTGAGCCGCTAGAAGTTCCTGCCCCAAGTAAGGGCCAAGATGATGTTGGACTCCGCGAATCAATGTCAGTTTTCAGAGCTCATGTCCAGTGGTCCCCAAAAGTTCTGATCATTTCCCTGGTAAAGGTCTGGAAGACCTTTGGGGAAGGATGGGACAACAATTAACAGTTTACATTTTCAGCAATGTACCGTTGTTCTTCTTGGAGGGGTCTTATCCTCCACTTGATTCAAGGGATTCTGGATCTATTCACTGGGTCAAGTCTGAAAATTGATGGAAGGGCTCTGATTCTCTGTTTTTATAATTTGAGTTAGGCTTTTGTTCACTTAACTCAGAGGTTTTCTGCTTATAAAGGTCAAATAAGATACAATTATGTATCTTTGTTCTTTGTACCCTCAATGAATCCCAGTAATAATAATAATAATAATAATAATAATAATAAAAAGAATATGGTAGGCTTTCCATCTGGGAACACCATGATTATGTAGCCAATGACACATATCTGCATCTTTTAGTCTATTCTGATCACTGTTTTGCCTCTGTCGTGTATTCTGCTAATGATACCTACTTAGCCTTTGCCTATTGAATACCACTACTTAATCCCTGACACCCCAGGATCTAATTATTTCTATTGCTTTTAAGATCTATAATGCAGAGAAGGGCAACCACAGAGATCTTTAAGGATGCTGGGTTTCCCCCTCATAAATTTATTTCTTAAAGTATTAGTAGAAGGTATAACTTGTGAACCCTTACAGTATGAATGAGTAGGTTTTGAAGATCAGGCATTCCCATCTCGCTCATGGTGGACCATCTTTTAATCCATGTTTCTGTCAACCAACCAAATAAACTAAGTGTGCCTTTTGTAACTACCTCAGTTAAAACATTAAATGCACAATCTCTGCTTAGTGGGTTCATATCAATAAATTTTGCCTAATAAAACTTCATGTTTCTTCCCCCATTAACCCATACCTATAATATTCATTCCTACCTAAGTTCCCCAGATTTCTCCCTGTATAAATTAGGAAATTCAGGTAGTTCTTTTGAAGTGTAATACATCTGCTCATGGGTCACACTTTGTCCCTTATCTTTAGGAACCTGCTGGCACTTGAGTCTAGTTATAATCTAGAAGCAAGGATGGGTCCTGAGGAAAATCAGCATTATCTTGTCTGGCACCTGCCTCAGAGGAAGCCATTACCCTTTCTTTAGGCAATGCAGAGTTAGTCTCCTCTGATAGAGGTGGAAGGGCTGACACTGTTATGGGCAGGAGTGAGTGATGTGCCCCTGCTGCTGCTGCCAACACTGGGGGTTTCTGCTGTCAGACAAGACTCATCAGAATTGAGGAAATCAACGTGTTCAGCTTCATCAGGGCTTTTTCACCTCCCACCTTACAGGACCCCATTCTTTCCTAACTGATGCCCTCTCATTACCAGCAGACACCCTAGGAGGCTATGTTTTCACCTTTGTCTGTATGGCAGCCAATTACATGAAGAGGGTTTGCGTTTGATTTACAGCAACTTAATCCTATGACTGCAGAAGAAATGATTCTCTTTCAGAACACACTTAGAAACTTTTGGCCTATTTTTTGTGCATTCATAACTGGCTGGGAGTACCAATCCCTGAGTTCATCCTTTTTCTTTCACCACTTTATATTCAGCAGTATTAGGAATAACCAACCAATTTCATTATATTCCTTGGTTTTCCATAAATGTTCAAAAGTATCATGAATAGTGACAGTCACTAAACTCCTTGCCTCTTGCAAGCAGGGAATTAGGAGTATCAAATGCACTTGTTTTGTGCATCTTTATAAACAATTCATACCAAGGACACTTAGTGCTATTAGTACTATTAGAAGGGGAGTCCTCAGCATTTTAGGTCTAATCAGACTAATGAGCCAATTCCAGCAACCCCAAAATCAATGAAGGGAATTCATCCTTAAAATTCTGTTCCTCTTAAAAAAAAATTCCATTTCTCTAGAACAACTTCAGGTACTAAAATCTGTATTAGGATTCTCCAGAGGGAGAGAACAAATAGGATACACACACAAACGCACACAAGGGAATTTATAAGGGAGAACTGACTCACACAATCACAAAAGCAAAGTCCCACAATAGACCTTCTGCAAGACAGAAGAAGTAGGTATTGTGGCTCACTCTAAGTATATAAGCCAAAACCTCAAAACCAAAGAAACCAGCAGTGCAGCCTACAGCCTGAGGCCAAGGACCCAGACACCTCTCAGACACCCCCACTGCAAGTCCCAGAATTTAAAGGCTGATGAACCTAGAGTCTGATGTGCCAGAGTAGAAGGAAAAAAGGGATCCTACTGTGTAAGAAAGAGAAAGCCCTAAAAAGCTTAGCAATCTCCTTCTGCCCACTATTTCCCAGCTGTACCCCCAGCCAACTAGATGGTGCCTACTATCGCTGAGTGTCTTCCCTCAGTCACTAACTCACATGTCAGTCTCCCGTAGAAACACCTTTACAGATGCACCCCCAAAACAATGCCTTGCCAGCCATCTAGGCATCTTTCAACGTGGTCAAGTTGAACCTAAACTTCACCATCACACTAAGGGAAAACAAATACATAGTAGATATTAAATTGCATCCAGGGAAGCAGCACAATACAGAGTTAGGACTTGGACTCTTCAACTAGACTATTTTGTTCAGTTCTGGTACCATTACTTATTAGTTATGTAATCTCAAACAATTTATATAATCTATTTGTCTTTTAGTTTGCTCATTTGTAAAGTGAGGATAGTAGCATCTATTTCAAGAGTTGTTGTGAAGATTAAATGAGTTACTATATATACAAAGTGTTTAGAACTTGAGGTTTTCTGCACCTCCAGACTAAAAGGAGATCTTATAGAGCCTTGGTCCCCAACCCTAGGGCTGAGAACTAGTGCTGGTGAATGGTCTGGAAGGAACTGGCCCACATAGCAGGGGTGAGTAGCAGGAGAACCTTCTTCTGTATTTGCACCTGCTCCCCTTGCTCATGTCTCTGCCTGAGCTCTGCCTCTCCAGATCAGCAGTGGCATTTGATTCTCACAGGACCTCAAACCCTCTTCTAAACTGTAGGTTTGAGGGATCCAGGTTGTGTGTTCCTTATTAGACTCCAGTGTTCAATGATCTATGGTGGAGCTGAGGTGTTGTTGCTGCTAGTGCTGGATTTAAAATACAGTTTATAATACAGATTATTATTAGCAGAGAGGTTTGTCTGCACAGAGACCATAATAAGCCAATTGCTTGCAGACGCACACCAAAACCCTATCAGTCAGTGACTGGCAAGTGACGATTAAGCTGCATCTGGTATCAAGCTTCAAGTAAGAATCTGACTGTCAAGTCAGGAAAACAAGCTCAGGGCTCCCACCAATTCTGCATCATGGTGAGTTTTATAATGGTTCTATTATATGTTACAATGTAACAATAATAGAAATAAAATGCAAATTAATGTAATGTGCTTGAATCATCCCAAAACCATCTTCTTTTCTCAGTCTATGGAAAAATTGTCCTCTATGAAACTAGTCCATGGTGCCAAAAGTGTTAGGGGACACTGTTATAGAAAAAAATCCTTAAAAAAAGGTTTAATATAGGAAAAATTACTTGCTCATAACATTATGCTTAACTCATTATGCTTAACATGCAATCTGTAGATTAGTTGAGTGAATTGCTTGATCTTGGTAAGAAGGTGATTTCTATCACTTTTTGTTCTTAATCAAGCCATCAAGATAGTCTAAAGAGTGTATTTCCCAATATCTTTCAAATCCATACAGTTTTCTTCACCGAAGCAATGGAACTGGCTCATTCTGAATGGTCGGTATACCTGCTCATTTTATAAAGCTGTAAATCAACAACCTTTATCTTTAACGTATACTGTCTGTTATGGATTGTGCCACTTCAGATAATTTGTCTTTATTTTCTCTCAGCACAGAACCCTTCAAAAAAAGGAAAAGATTCCTTAAAAGAGTGTTCTTTACTATAGAAGTAAATCCTCTCAAGAAGATGACAATTTAGCTAATCCAATAAACTTGGTTTATGACAATTCAGTTTTTTCCTGAAAGAATTTTTGTCACCTTGGTCTTTATACCATAAAATATACCCACTTTATAAGTACCCCAAAACTCTTTAGGTCTGCTAACTTTACTAGTTCTAGGATTACTGTTTGTACTTTTGGCTAATACAATTTTCCCTTATTAACTACAGAAATATAGGAAATTCTCAGTGATCATGCAAAAAAAAATTGCAGCTGAAATCTTTGATCTCTCTCATATATATTCAATTTTTACATTTTGTTCCTTCTTCAAAGAAGAAAATATAAAAAGTAAAGGGGGAAGAAAAAGTGACCCAAAGGTGTCTTCAGTAGGATTTAGTATGTAAATCTTCAAGAGGATGAGTAAAAACCTTCAAGAATTTGGTGCTCATACTTCATTACAATATCATCTTCAAAACATAATGTAGGCTCATTCTTTAGCACAACAACTGGTATTGAGTGGCTTGGAAGCCTTGTGGTAATTTTAATTCACATCTGGAAAATTTTGTGGAGATAATGAGAGAAATTCAGGTCAAAGACACACTTAAAGATATGAACTCATTGCTCTGGATGTGGAATTTATTCAGAAGTGTCCTGTGTTCCCACATCACCCTTTCATTTTAGGTTAGGCTCTTGTAAAATACTGATTAAGGGAAACCTAAATTCATCAGTAAGAAATTAAAATCTCTTCAAACAAGGCAGAACAACAGGAATAAAATAATAGTTTTGATGTTAGCTAAATATAGAGATAATGGCACCAAAACTTATTTTAAGTACCATATATACTCGAGTATAAGCTGAGTTTTTTTGGCACAAAATTTGTGCCGAGTTCGGGTTTTTTGGCATAAATTTTGTGCCAAGAAAACTCGGCTTATACTCGAGTATATATGGTAAATTCATCTCAATCAGGAGAATACGAGTCTTTAGGGATTAGAGATTCTACCACACTTATAATCCTGGTGGAAAGTTATAGATCAGTAAAGTACTTTGTGACTAATTGTTTAAAGTGCTTTTGTTTTAAAGCATAAATTTACAAGTTTACTTCAATATGAACAACTTGCATGTACATCCACAAGAAGCAGCATCTTCTACCACTGCTTTCAAAGCCTGTAAGTAGATGAGACTCTTACACATACCTTTTCAAATAACTCTTCACCATAGTGGCCAAAGTTAAATAGCAACATGGACAAAGGAGAGAATGATAAATTAAATAAGATGAAGTTTTGTAAGAACCTAAGAGTCTTTCTCATCCCAAGTAGAGATTGACTCCTGTCTTGACTAATCCTTGGGCCTGATCCACATACTCACCTCTCCACGCCCTCTAACAAGCTCAGTCATATTCAATGCTCTCCATTCAGACATAGGAGTGGATTTACATATTGACATACTTAAACACTTTTGTTAAAAGCAGTTGAGCAACTTGAAAAAAAGTTGACTTTTTTCTTAATCAAGCTTTAACTAGAAAACCCAATTAATCATAATATTTGTAAGAATACTTAAAGGAAAGGCAAAATATATTTCAATCATTTTACAAATTAGTTTTTACAAGTTTTAACTTTCAAACTGGATTAGATGGCCATTTAAAAATCAATATTCTATAAGTGTTTTTTCTACTTATAAAAGATAAAGAAAATGTAAATTTTTGACTCAGATTTAATTTCATTCTACCTTTTCATCCTGATTGAGAAATTAGAGGAGGACCATCTGAGAGCCAAATATTATACTTTCTACAACCAGTTCCTGAAGACAAAATGTGATTTGATTAATATTTGGATAGGAATTGCATTGAATCTGTAGCACTCCAGACCTTCTCTCTCTATTACCCCACGTCTCTACCTTCAGAGATAATCAATGCCCTTATCTTCTCAGCATTTCTCTGCTTCAGAGCCTACTTTCTTTTAAAGAAATCTTTGATTCACTCACACATATCCCTTTCAGGAATAATATTTAGAGACATCACATTACCTAAGTAGAAATTATACTGCAAGGTGATAGTAACCAAAAACAGAATAGTACTTGGTATAGGCACATAGATCAGAATGAGAAATAAAACCAGGTGATCTTCAACAAACTAGACCAAGACATACACGGAGGAAACAACCTCCTATTCAATAAATGATGCTGGGAAAATTGGAGGGCCGCATACAGAAAAATGATACTGAATCCCTAACTCTTACCATATACAAAAATTAACTCAATGTGGATTAAACACTTAAATGTAAGACCTGAAACCACAAAAATTCTAGAAGAAAACATAGGAAAAATTCTTCTGGACCTTGGCATTGGCCTAGGCAAAGAATTTATGAGTAAGATCAAAAAAGCAAATACAATAAAAACAAAAATAAATAAATGGTACTTACTTAAACTAGAAAGTTTCTGCCCAGAAAGAGAAACAATAAACAGTGCAAACAGCCTACTGAATGGGAAAAATATTCACAAACAGTACATCTAACAAAGGACTAATACTCAGAATCTACTCAAACAAATTAGCAAGAAAAGAACAAATAACTCCAATTACAAAGTAGACAAAAGACATAAACAGACATTTTTCCAATGAAGATGTACAATTGGCTGACAAACATATGAAAAATGTTCAACATCACTGATCATCAGAGAATCGCAAATTAAAACCACAATGATATATCACCACATCCCATCAGAATAACTATTATTAAAAAGTAAAAAAAAAAAAAAAAAAAAATGGAAGTTGATGTGGATTCAGTGAAAAGGGAACTTATTCACTGTTGGTGGCACTATGAATTAATATATCCTCTATGGAAAACAGTATGGAAATTTCATAAAAAGCTAAAAGTAGACGATTGAATCCAGCAATCTGGATCTACCCAAACAAAAGGAAGTCATTATATCAAAAGATATGCACTTGGATGTTTATTGCAATATAATTCACATATGACAAAATATGGAATCAACCTAAGTAGTAAAGAAAATATAATGTATATATACCACGTAGTACTACTCATCCAGAGAAAATAATGAAATAATGTCTTTTATAGCAACGTGGATGGAATTGGAAAAAATTATCCTATGTGAAATATCTTAAGAATGGAAAAAACACCACATAGTCTCACTTATAAGTGGAAGATAATAAAAGGTAAAATGGTGTAATAGACACCGGAAACTAAGAAGGAGGGGGCTAAGTACTCATCAGTTGATGAGTGGATAAAGATAACATGAGACATACTCTAACACACACACACACACACACACACACACACACACATGCAGACACCATGAAGTACTACTCAACCATAAAAAAGACATATATCTTTTGCAACAATTTGGATGGAACTGGAAAGCCATTATCCTAACTAAAGTATCTCAGGAACAGACAAACATATACCACATGTACTCGCTTATAATTAGAAGCAGAACGAAGAACACATGGTGATACAGAGTGGTGTAATGGGCTTTACAGACAAAAGGGGAGGGTGGGAGGATGGTGAGGGTTCAAAAATTACCTGATGGGTACAACGCATACTATTTGGGTGATGGGTAAACTAAAAGCTCTGACTTCACCACTATACAATTCATCCATATATCAAAAAACCACTTGTACCCCTTTAATTTATCAAAATAAAAAAGTAAAAATAAAAGAATGATGATGAAGAAATTATTCCTTCCATGACTGGGTATGGGCTTCAGTAGAGTTTTCTCAATTGAGCTTCTCTTCTTCCCTGGCACATCTTTTTCTTCCCGATTTATTGCCTTTCTTCAGACCCTTCTACCTTACCTCTTTAACCCCTTTTTTAGAGCATATTCCTACTTTTCTGCCATCAAAACATTTTCATCCCATAGGCCCAATTTTAGACTGAATTCTTTCAAGGAGCCAGTTCAACTTCTCACATTGTTAAACTCTTTAGTTTCAATGAAATGTAAAACACTAAAATTTCTGGCTGTATGCCATGGTGCTCTTTCCACCAAATTCAATGTAATTTCACTGATTGGAAGATGAATCCAATCCATGAATGAAAATCTTTCATTTTCCTTAGACTACCCATAAAACTCCCCATTTATTACAGCCTAACTCATGCATGTTTGGTATTTCAAATTGATGTACTTTTCTCAAAATTGGAGGAAGACCAAGACATAATTTGGCTATTTCTTGATTTGTGTCTCATATAACACTTTATTACTTCCTCTAAACTTACAGGATCAGAGCTAGCACGTTTGGGAATTAGGTGGAGTTTTGTATTTCTTCTGCCTCATATGCACTTCCTCCCTTCATGCACACTGCAAAGTAAAAGACAGAAAACACGCTTACAACTCTTTTTTTCCCACAGTGTATTTAAATTAAGAATAAAAAGAGGAAGAGTAATTTCCCTGGTGTTTAAAGATTTCCTATTCCTATCCCACAAGGCAAATTGTATTATACAGACACCAAAACACCAGTTAAAATCAAAACAGCTTTCTCCTACATTTGTCCATTGACCATAACTTTAATCTTTGATCATCAGTTCATTCTAGTTAATTTGCAACATAATCTCCATAAATGGTCCAAAAATAAAACTGAAGCTACCTACAGATGTGCCTGCTTTGGGAAATGCTACTATATATTAACAAAGGTAATGCTTTTTCATGAAGAAATAAAAATGCAGTGTTCCTCAGAACTAGTATTCCTGTTGAAAAGACTGAAAAAAAAAAAACAAAAAAAAAACAACACATTTTCTGGTGAGTATTTTTCAAACATTATTTGCTGTTGCTATTAACTAACATTAAGTGGAATATTTTTCTGAGGTATCTTGGGGTTCTTCCTCCCAGATTCACCTAGGCTGTGCTGCTTTGCAATAGTTAGTTATCCCTCTGATTGTGGTTTCCTGATCTCTAAGATGGAAATCATGGTGAAGATTTTCCTACGCACATGCACAGTTAGGCAAGTGAAAAATATTGAGTGCAATATAAACTATTAAATTAAATCAATTGTGTTTTTGTATGTACAAAAGAAATGATTATTAATTATGGATTTTATGTATTAGGGAAATTCAAAAAAGCACATCAAACTTCTAAATACTCTTTAGGACAAAATTAATTTTGTTAATGGAGCAGATTTTAAGTTACTTAAAAAAAAAAAAATTAGGAGTAGAAGATGGTGACAGCGTGATGACATGGCAGGAATGATTGGCATGACTCAAGCTGTACTTTGTCCAGGGCATCTAGTCAACTATTAGCTTTAAGACATTGGTCAGACAACACTCAAGCTATGCCTCGGTTTCCACAATTGTTAAACCCCTTTTTATAGGATTTTAGTGAAGATTCAGGGAAGAGGAATGAAGCATGTAGAATAGTGTCAGCCCCTAGTCAGTGTTTACAAAGTGTTGAGTATTCAATTATATAGTAACTTGTCCTAACAGATTATTTTTCTTTTTTAATGGATATGAAGATGTAATTTTTATTTTTTTATTTTAAATTAATATGAGGGTACAAATTTTTAGGTTACATTGTTCTTACTTCCATGGTAAAGTTCAAGTTGTAGTTGAACATTTCACCCTGAGCTCCACCGTTCATGCTGGGAGCGTGCTGAACACCCTCACATTGTGCACATTCGGTAAGATCCCACCAACTGCCCTCCTCTTCCTTCCAGTTACCCACTCACCTCTCCCACCAGTTACCCTCCCAACTCCCCCACCTGCCCCTTTCCTCTTCCCTCCCCCTCACTAGACTATATTTGTGTTTTATTGTTTGTATGGATGTGCAATTGTTTACATATTGGTTTCATATTAGTATTGAGTACATTGGATTTTTTTTTTCCTATTCTTGAGATACTTTACTAAGAAGGATGTGTTTCAACTCCATCCAGGTAAACATAAAGATGTAGAGTCTTCAACTTTTCTTATGACCGAATAGTACTCCATGGTATACATATGCCACAGTTTGTTGATCCATTCAAGGAATGATGGGCATTTGGGTTGCTCCCACAACTTGGAAATTGTGAATTGAGCTGCAGTAAATATTCTGGTGCAAATGTCTTTGTGGTAAAATGATTTTTGTTCTTCTGGGTATATACCTAGTAATGGAATTGTGAGACCAAATGAAAAGCTGACTTTTAGAATTCTCCACACTTCTTTCCAAAAAGCTAGTACTAGTATGCAATCCCATCAGAAGTGCAAAAGTGTTCCCTTCTCTCCATATCCATGCCAGAATCCAGTTTGGGGACTTTGTGATGTGGGCTAATCTTACCAGAGTTAGGTGTTTTGATTTGCATTTCTTTCATCATTAATAACAATAGGGATTTGTGTTTAATGGCCATTCATCCTAACAGATTAGTTTTTAAATAATTAGTCAAAAAGCCCAGGACTGAAGAACTGGAATCTCTAATATCCACTCCATAGTGTTCCCTATATTATTATTCCCTGCAAGTGTTACTTAGAACATAACGAGTTTAACATTGTGACTCCAATACAGTAAACGTAAGCTCAAATTGCAGTATAAAAACCATGCATTAATGCAAGTTAGAGAATTTCTGTTTGCTTTGGTAAGTCTGTCCCTCCTGTAACTGCTATCCCCTCTGTGGCCCCTGCAGAATGTAGACTCTATTTATAAAGCAAAACCACAGCATTGCCACTATTTTACAAATTACCATTTTTAATTTTGTACTTTTGAAATTGGTTTAGATGAACACGTAAAGCTCTCTGAGACGAGGTTTGGAGGTTTCTTACTTTCACTACCTTTTTCTTGGCTCACAAACAAGTTTATATGCACTGGCTTTGAACAGGCCCCTTTTATCATTCCAAAGGTGCAGCTTCTGATATATGAGAGCTTGCAAATCTCTTCAGTAAAATAAAATACCAAGGTCTGTTTTTTGATCTTGTTGAAGTACCAGAGAATTAAAAACCAACTATTTTGACTTCAGGTTATCTATTTATGGTCTGCAATAGAGGAAATTGTTTGATTATTCTGGGCCTGTTTCCTGGAAAATGAAGTTAGACTAGATCAAAAGTTTTTAACTCAAGGTTATACAGATAGGGTCTGCATACATGGAGAGGGAATGTTTTTCCTAGATTTTAACTAAAATTTAGCATTTCTTTCATTTGTAGGCAAAAATACAACTTAAAATTTGTGATACTTCTTTTTTCATCAGCAGAAATAATAGAAATTTTCATATTAACAATTTATTAGTGGAAAGATATGTATCTTTTGATATCATTATGATTTTAAAATTGCATACATATAGAAATATAGTAAGACTTGTTATATAATGTATTACTAAAGAAGCATATGAATTACTTTAGCATAAGTTTGCTTAAATATATTGAGAACTATATTTTAATATAAGTAGATTCCTTTGTAATCATATTTATTTTATTTTACTTATGAATTTTATTTTGAAAAGAAGGTATAGGTTTTACCAGGCTACAAGAAGTGCCAGTGATACAAAGATGTTTGGGACCTTGGACTATATTGATGTTTCTCAAAATCTTTTACATAGACCACTCTTGGGTCATGAAGGTTATCTAAGATGATCACTAATAGACTGAATAATGGAAATTATTTCTTTGGTATGGCAGAATGATATGTCAGAATAATATGACTTTTTAATAAACAACTAAAGATGAATAACAAGTAACCTTTTACAAGATCATAGTAAAAATTTCTACAACTAAAGATTTGTTAACTAAAAGTAATGTGATTTGGATTTGCTGAAGATGCTAGTATTTGGTTGCCATGAAATTGCCTGGCAGTGTTTGGATGTCCCTGAAAACAGCGAAATTTGAGTTTCCAAAGAAGACACATTTTTGGTGCTGCAAAACTCTTATCTTGAGTTGGTCATGGTTTTTAATTGTTGCTTTTCTACACGTACAGAATAATTTTTGGATGTAATTTGAGTATCATTTGGGAATTTTTTTTATCAATTGTTGCACTGTTACCATTTGATTATTTTGTTCTTCTTTTATCCTGTTATTATCAGTTAATTCTTTTTCCACTAGAAATAAGAGCACTCAGTGGTAGGTAAACCTTAGCATCCTTTACTCATTGTAAGAATTCTCCCCCAAATTTTGAGAACTGGGAAATTAGTTACTTATAGTCCTTTATTTTATTATTTCAGATTAATGTTAGGGTACACATGATTGGATTACATTGTTTGCTTTGGTTAAGTAAAATCCAAGTTGTAGTTGAGCCATTCACCCAGGGGGTGTGATGTATATTCTTACATCATGCCCATGAGGTGAGAGATTAGTAATCCCCATTCCTCCTCCCCCTCTCCTCTCTCTCCTCTCTTTCCTCCCCTGCTTGAATTTAACTATATTTTTCTCTCATAACAGCATGTAATTATTTATATATTGTTTTCATATTAGTATTGAGTACATTGGATACTTAACTTGTCAATTCTTGTGATACTTTACTAAGGAGAATGGTCTTCAACTCCATCCAGGTTCATACAAAAGGTGTAAAGTCACCACCTTTTTATAGCTGAATAGTATTTCATGGTATAGATGTATCATAGTTTGTATAGTCATTTCTTTTAATTTTGTCTATTTTTTTACTCTCTTCTGCTCTATTCTAGACTGTTCTATTCTAATTTAATCTTAAGTAAATTGGAAGTTTAAGCCAAGATTCTAACATAACAATGTCAAAAAACAAACTGATTTATGAGACAGGTATTTCAAAGTGGATTCAAAGCCAGTTATAGGATGCTTAACACTCACAGCTAATACAAACAAATGAAAGGGTCAGATTGCTGAGGCTGAAAAGGGATCTCTTTAATATCTTTAGAGATCTCTGTGGTTGCGAAAGGTATATAGATACTCCCTTCTTTACCTCAAATCAAGGAAAGAGAGCTTCACAAGGACTCTTAGAGAGATCAAAGTTAAGGGGATATTGAGAATGGAGAGAGCTGAAGAGTTAGATGATGACAGATGGTCCAAAGGCAAGAAGGCTGTGTAGGTTTTCTTCAAGTAGTTTATGAGAACAAATGCCTCACGAATGTTTTCATGTAAATCAAGTGACATTTTGATCCTGGCAAAGAAGATACATTTTCCCCCATTGAATATATTTTAAAGAGACAGTGGGAGGCAACATAAATTTGCTTTGTAATAACACCCTATCAGTTAGTTCTGTATGTTCTTGGATTATATAA
The DNA here is from genome assembly GCA_963574355.1 of Loris lydekkerianus. Lineage (NCBI taxonomy): Eukaryota > Metazoa > Chordata > Mammalia > Primates > Lorisidae > Loris > Loris lydekkerianus. Next base: position 40,818 of record CAUYPK010059839.1, read on the forward strand.
CCTCCATAAAAACCTACTGCAACTGAGTTTACACAGACCTACAATAAAGGAATCATCTCAAAGTCAATTAGTGCAAAGTTTGTTAGAATATCTTTAATCAAACTTCACACAGAAAGAACATTCCATCAAATTTTCTAAAATTTCAAGGCATTTTGAGTAACTAACCCCCCAAATTAATTTCCATTTTGTTTACTTTGTTTCTTAGGTAATAAGATTCTTGCTGTACATTTAGCTTTATATTTCTATTTTCATAGATTATCTGTAACATTTTTCATGCTACTATTTTATTTTTCTTCAAAGTTTATACAGAAGCTAAATGATTCCAAGATTATAAATTTCATTGGTTTTGATAGATTATGTCTTTTCTTAAACATTACTATTTTCTTATACTCATTTGTTTTAAATTCATTGCAACTAACCAACGTGGGACAAAAGACGCTGATCATTAGGGAATTTGTTAAAAGGAATTTGTTCGATTAAAACTATTCAGGGAAAACATGCATTATTTTTAGATGTGATTTAATAGATATTTAAGCATATTTTATCTGTTTTCTTTGTTTTTGTATTCACAGATTAAATTGCAATTTCCAAAATGTATATTACCACCAGAAGACAACTTGTTATATTCTATTGATCCACAGGCTGAAAAGAAAATGTTATTTTTGGAAAAACATTCTATAAATCCATTGTAAAATCCAGTCTTCCACATTTTACAAATTGCTTCAAGTCTCCTAACCTTACTGGGTTTTATTTTAGTTTTTGTGTGTTTGATTCCTTGGTGTTTTGTTTGTTTGTTTGTTTGTTTGTTTTTTAGGTGAACCAGATCTTCTTAAGAACTCAGAAGACTTAGTAAATGCTGAAGAAAAACATGCTGATACACATCCATAGGTCGGAAAGACCTTAATGGCTTCTGTCATTTTAAACATGAGAGGTAATTTATTTTCTAGAAAAGAAACCTAATTTCTAAAATAAATGGTTTGCAGGATGCTATTAGAAGCAAAGTCATCTTATTTAAATGCTCTCCTGGATACTTTTAAAAAAATATCTTCCATCTTTTGAGGTAAAACCTTAACAGGTAAACTTTAAATATTTAACTTTCAAAGAACTCTTAATGTACTCATCAATAAAAATATACTCACTGAGACTAAAGTTTTAGTTCTTTAGAATTAATAAGCTATGATGCAGGGGGGAGGTTTAATTCTCATTTCTTTTTCTACTTCTTATAGGAAATATGAATATTTTAGACTGATTTCTTCTTTTATTTCATGTAAGAAATACCAGCAATAAAAACAAAGCAAGTGCATATTAAGAAGCAAATATCATGTTCCCTAAAATCTGTGGACATGAGTATTAGTGGTTCTCTTTTAAAAATTCAGCTGTGAAGATTTGTCTCCAGTCTATGAAATTATTACAACTCTGGGAGTGCTGCCTCGGAAATGTGAATTTTTGATAACCCTGTCTGTTGTCATTTTTGCCCACTAGAATTGAGAACCTCTGTCTTGCATGTACAAAGGAGATGTAGGTAGTTATAGAAAGGAAAGGTGTGTTTATAGTGGAGGTGTCTTAATGTTTCCTACATTCATGTAAAGAAGAAAAGTAAGCATTATCATGAGTCTTGGTGTTGAGGTGGTAGTGGGGGTAATGCTTTGGGTACCATATGAAGCCTTTGTGATGTCATCCCCAGCTCCATAAATGTTGCTTTGAGAGAGTTAGACTGTGATTAGCTTTTAAGATAATTCCTTCCTCACTGCTTTTGAATTACAAGAACAGTTCTAAGACTATCTTTTATTCATAATAATAGTTTTGTTAACAGCAACTATTAAGTGTCAAAGATGGTGTTGAACATCTTGCATGTAACCTAGTCCTCTCAGCAATTCCAGAGTTAGTGAATGTGGTTCCTATTTTATATATAAAACTTGGAAAGAAATCAAGACACAAAATGGCTATTCAGCAACTGAAACCCACGTGTGTATTTAACATTTCCACTACGTAGTATGTTGTGTCATATTAACTACAGAAATTTCTCTCTCTACTCTGCATCCAAAGTATAAATTTATTAACTGTAGAGCCTATAGTCATTCTAGAAAAGAGTTTGGGTGATAGATGATAATATATGACAGAGCCACTAAATATATTTTAGAGAAAACTAATTCAGTAGAATATTTATAAATGTGTTTTAAGTAACAAAAGTTTCTTTGGCAAATAAGCATCATTAAAAAACTGAGAAGACAAAATTAAGCAAGGTTCTTTCCTGTAGGACATAGGCAGTATAGTATACAGCTTTCCTATACTCCAAGGCAGTATAAACTATATAGCTTCAAAAGAAAAAAAAACTTTAGGATCAGCATTTCCTAAACATTCATGATGTAGATCTGGAATATGCATGAATCTTTTTCAAAACTTTTGTGTACACAACATATATCATTAATAGATTTTAAAAATTACTGTTCATTATGTGAAAATATCTAAGGATGGATAGATAGATAGATAGATAAGGTCATTAATGAAGTATCTTTTTCTTTTTTCAACTAAAAAGACCCCAACGCTGGAAAAGTTTGTGACCCACTCAAACTAAACATGATATTTAAACCCCAGTAGATGGCTTGACACATTCTATCAAGACCAAATCAACCCTTTAGCTTCCTTCTTAGTTTGAGAAAGCCCTGCCCATGGTGCATGATGTTGCAGGAAACATGGCCTTCCTTAGGTGAAGTTCACATGCCTTCACGGAACAGGAAGGTGCTTTAAAGGAGGGAAGTGGGCAGGATCTGAAAACAATAGGAGTGTGACAATTGGCAACTGTGATTCAAGTGTGGTATGTGAGAGACAAGAACAGCCATCAGTCTCCATAACAGAGACACCCAATAACCTGCAGGCTACAGCAGCCACTCTATTTGGCTCTGGCAGATTTGCACCATAAAAGAAATGAGGGCCCACTGTTTCCAGGTGTTTGTAGTGATTAAGGGAGGATTGTTTTCTCTTTTTGTTATTGTTTCAGGTTCATTAAAGGTACAAAGAATTAGGTTACATTGATTGTACTTGTCATGTAAAGTCCCTCTAATAATTGTGTCCCATCCCCCAGAGTTGTGCCACACTCCATAACTCCCCTACAGAGGATATTTTGTTTGAAAAACTGTTTGGACCAGATAAAATATGTCCATGGTTTGAATTTGGCTAGCAGGCTCCCTGTTTGCAAACTCACCTCCCCTTCTTTGTAACTGATAGCAGATTATTTTGCTACAATCACAGAAATTGTAGATCTTCGGGCAGCCTTACTTATCTCTGAAAGCCATTGCACACTCTTTTCTCTATGTGTAGGTCCCACTGTGAGGTGCTTTCTTGGGAAATATTGAGCTCTAATTAAATATGTGCCACTTTGAGGCCTCATAAATTATATGTAACAGAAAAGGGCCTTTGAAATCTACTTTTCACATTGTTGTATAATTTTGTCATTTCTAAGAAGTTCTAGTGAACAAAAGTCTTCTGCTGTCCTTACATTTTTATATTATCTTTTTGTTAAATGAGATTGGGTTAGATCTATAATGCCATCCTGCTTCATTATTTAAAAAGGTAATGGCGTGTCATTTACCACACTGTCTTCATCAAAAGATACATTAGAGATTTTTGGCATTTCAAAAGCAAACCAGTATCAGATCTGTTCCTCACTGTGAAGAAAGTGTTCCTTCTTCATACCAATGCCAGCTCTTCAATTCTGAGTGTACTGTCCACCAAGCGGCCAACATGATTTGGGGGCTGTATTTAGACTGAAGATTTGTCTTTCATGCTGATTTAAAATATCTTTTTGAATATCTTTAGGCAGGACTGAAGAACATAACTTTACTTCATCACAGCCCCCGTGATTCTAGTTGTTTTACGCACACCAGCCCCATGGAACTCATTTATACTGCCTGCCAGCTCCACATGGCTATTTGAGTTCATGATTTCTGTTCTAAAAAATTAAAGTTTTCACTGGGATTAAACCACATGCACACAAACACACATATACAGAGTAGAAGTGGGAAGAGGAATTCCAACTGGTGTAAAACCACTATCTATTATTATAAACTGATAAGTCCCTCGTTCTTGACCAGGTATATGAAGGCCGATGTGAAATTGCCACATACTAACTAATGCCCATATATAGCTAAATCATGACCTCTGTTTTTTCTCGTTTCTTTCCTTTTCTTTTTTATTTGCATATTATCCGGTACTATGTACTGAAATCACTAACCAAGATAATTAACATATGCATTACCTCATACACTTATCTTTTTTGTGTGTGTTGAGAACATTTAAAACCCACTGTCTTAGGAGCAAGAATATACATTGTTATTATGAATAAGTCACCATGTTGTACAGTAGATCTCTTGGACTTCTTTCTCCTATGTTATTGAAGTTTTGTATCATTTGATCGGCATCTGCCCAAGCCCTTGGACCCCCTACCACTCCCTATCCCCTCCGCCCCTCCTGCTCTGATCTTCATTTTCATTTGGATGTTTTTCAGGATAATGAAGACAGCACAGAAACATCCTAAATCTAAAACTTTCCATCAAGCTATATCTCCTTTTTGGACATACAGTTGTATCAGGCCATTTTTATGGACATCTACATAAGAAATTAGGAAGAACACAAATTTTGAGTAACTCTGGCCAAAAAAATACAACCAAGTTGCTGTGAAGACTTTTGGCCAGTGCTTCTGCCATTGTTTTTTCTCTACAATTTGGCCTTCTTCAATCAAGCTAGAAAAATTTTTAGGACAAGTCGGACAATTTTAAATTTTTCTCTCTTTGAGCCAATCACAGTTACTGTGCAGCACGTGTGCAGAAGATAAAGCCTTTTTTACATTTACTTTCTTGAACTGTCTTATACAGAGTGCTATAACTACACATTTTTCAAGGTCTTAAATAAAAGGAAAGCAAAATCAAAATTATGGGAAATATATTTTCTGTAGTGCTAGGAAAGAGGCTATCTAGATTGTCCTTATTTTAAATGCATGCAAATAGAATGAGAAGTGGGACTGCTCAGGAGCTCTGGTTGAAGTCCTGTGGCAACAACTGAACAACACAGCCCCAGCACAGTGACCTGACAAATGCCTCATTGTAACTCTCATGCTGGGAAACAGCAGTGAAACCTCTCCAGTAGACCAACCTGCCTCTATCTATCCTAGGTTTAAGACACTAATGGACACTTCCATGGGCTGGGTGTGGTCACAACACAGGCCGCACAGCATCTACAGTCCACGAGAACAAGAAAATGAGATTGTCAACCATTGGTAGAGACAGACACAAGAATGGACAGTGGAATTTGCCTTCTGGGATGGGTATCCCATCAAGATGTAACAAAATACATTATAAGCCAAGAGATAAGAGACAGGAAGTATGTGTATATGTGTGTATGTATGTTCAAAAATGTCTATGAATATGGAATCCCACACTTTTCTGTACAGATAACGCTATTTGAAGTGAATTTTAAATTTTATGACCCAGAAACAAACTGCAACCTCAGAGGCCCCGCTTCCTTGTCATGTTTTGCCTGAGCATGTGCAAAGCCTTTTTTTTGCTCCAAACTGAGCTACCTTTATTTGTTGTTAGTTGACAAGAAAGGTCAAACACAATATTGTAACTTTTCACTGTACTAACATTTCAGTGATGGTGAGCGTCAGTGAATTTGTCTTTGTGAAAGGCAGAATGGAAAAAAATTAAGAGTAGCCATCAATTAAATGACGTGAAGGAAGATGCACCCATCCTATCAGGTTTTCTGTGGCACCTGCTTATCTTCTTGGGTTTCACAATGCTAAGCAATATTTTAGTAATGGATCTGACTCTGTTAAGCCTAAGTAGTGAGATTTTGCCACTCACAACTTAGATCTCTTTTCACGTGTAAGCCATATTCTATATGCATATTTAGTATGCATCATTGTAATTTAAGATGTGCAGACTGTATACAATGCTTTTAAATGTTTTGTGAATGAGGTCCTCAGCTTTACTTTTACCTGACTCTTGCACAGAACACAGCTAAATAATTGAATTGTATCATAGGCATTACAATGCAATTGATATTTTAAATGTAAGCAGTAAAGATTGAGCTATAATAATGTACTGGGGAAAACATTTATAGATATGTACATCATGGTGACTATTGGTTCTTTAAAAATGTTCCTCTCATTTCTATTTATGGAAAAACTATAAGTACTGCTTTAAATGTCTGTATAAAACGAACTATTTACCATCTAGAAGATACTCTGCATTTAAAATAGAATCTGACTGTCTGGGAAGTCTAATTATTGTTGTTCCTATTTGAGCCAATTGTCTTTCAGTAAAGCTATAAACTCTCTCAAGAGAGAGGTGAACTGAAACGCTGCTTCTCCAATGTCATAGGAAACATAGCCACTTGGTTTCTATTAACACTTTTAAGATTTGTACACTCTGTTATTAAGAAATAGGAGAATACAAAGAATTCATCAGTTTCTGTCTGTCAGCTTTAACCTAATTTTACAGGTTATGTGACTTACAATGCACTGTGACCAAACTCCCAGAGGGAGTGGAGAAAGACGCTTAATTTCTTCAGAAGAGTCGTCACGCTGCTTGCTGTACTTACTACATTCCCAATCTTCCTCCTTCCCTCTCTCTCTATCCCCTGCATTTCCTACTCTCCTTTTTTCCCCCTTTAATCTTTTATATTTCTTCTCTCTCTCTGAGATGCTGTTACTTAGCACTAATTAGTCGGAAGTCAGAGTGGAGGTTATCTGCACCCATCTCTTCTGGAATCATCACCGCTGAGCCCATTCGGAAGAGGGACGTCGATGCGTTAGGCTGTTGCACTTTGAATGTCCTGCTTTGCGTCTGTATCCTCAGCTGCCTAAAATATACATCTTGCCAGTTCATATGCCTTTTCATTTAACCGGAACCTCTTTTATTTAATTTTTAACATGACATCTACAATTCTTGTTTTTATTATGCTATAATTCTCTGTATTTCCTATATATATATAGTTGCTAAATAAATCATATTTGAGAGACAATATTGTGAAACATTTGGTGTTTAATGCAATCCTGTTTGGTGGGGCTTGAAATGTTGGCTAAATTGAGGAAAACCTGAAATAGACCAATTCAAAAACCAATACTGCTTTGTCAGAAAGGAATTTTTGCTCAACTAGAGAAATATACATTGAACACTATTTGAAAGCTCCTGACTGGAAGCATGGTGTATATATGAGTATGGAAACCTAAATGTTTTTGCTAGAAATATCAAGTATTATTGAGGAGATAATCTATGCACTTTGTAATATATACATAGTAACTCGAATTCCACATCTAAAAGTAATAAGATGCAAGCTGGGTGTGGCCTGTAGTCCTAACTACTTGGAGTGCTGAGATGGGAGTTGGAGGCTGCAATGCATTATGATGGCACCTGTGAATAGCCACTGCAATCTCAGTCTACCAGCAAGACTGAGACTGCCTCAAAAAACAAAAACAAAACAAATCAACCTCATCTTTATGAAAAAGAAAAAAGGAGAAAGTAACCAGATGCAAGTGACACCTATCTGTACATATTAGAAGAGGTAAAAACTGCTCCCATTTTTAGAAATTCCAAGAAGACTTAGCATGAGTTGATACCTAAATAATAAATAATAACACAAGTTTATAATCACTGCCTACTTTCCACATGCAGCATCCATGTAATACTTAACAAATAATATTTTGAGCTGAGCACAGTAGCTCACACCTGTAATCCTACCACTCTGGGAGGCTGAGGCAGGTGGATTGACAGCCTGAGCAAAAGTGAGACTCCATCTCCACTGCAAAAATGATAGAGGTTAAGGCAAGAAGGATCACTTGAGCCCAAGAGTTTGAGGCTGCTGTGAGTTATGCTATCACAACACTCTACCCAGGGCAACAGACTGAGACTCTGCCTCAAAAAACAAAAACAAAGATTACCTCTAACCCAGCAAAGTGGTATCAATATGAATAAAGCAAAATGAATCTCAGAGACAGAGTTCTCCATTGGCAGGCTCCACACAGAGCCCTCCCTCAGATCTGTCAACAAACATCAAGGAACCAAAGTCAAGGTCAAGCTACTGTGTCTTTTAATGAGGTATAAATGGCTGTATTCATGCAATGTGGTTAACCAGATGAACAAACAGAGGAGGACCCATGAAACATTGGGAAAAGATGTTACACATTACATGTGTGAGTTGATCTTTCAGCTTTCAGAACAAAAAATCCTAGACAGCAAAAGCCTTTGTGAAAGGCACCAACTGTCAATACTGAATTAAACAGTGCACGAAGGCCACACTTTAACTTTCAAACTGAGAAATTATTTCATAACTATTATTCTCAAAGCACAGTTTGAGGTCTTTAACTCATATTTGTCAGCTTTTTTGTAAATTTTAAAATATGGAAGACATGATGGAAAACATGCTTGGAATATATGAAGCAAGATGAAGGAAAGGCCTTGAGCTCTAGAACTGATTGCCTCACCCAGGGGGAAAGGAAGAGGGCTTGTGTCCAGCTTTGGAAGCAATGAGCCATTTGGGTTCAGAAACATAAGGGGAAAAAGTAGAAAATAAGAAACCAAGATTAGTTTACGGAAGGAAGGGGGAGCTGGGTGCATTTTCACAGAGGTCAAGCACAGAGAATGTGCAGAAAGGGCAGCAGGGAGGCCTCGTTCCACACTGTGGTGAGACTGTGGGGTGAGGTACAGAGTAAGAGTAAGAGCAGTAAAAGGCAGCAGGTTCCAGCAAGGCAGGACAGGGCAAAACGATTGGTATAAATGGGTGGTGTGGAGATGATTCTAGTTATTTGGTTTGCCAAAGAAATAATGGCTTTGGGGGACTAGGTTAGGTTAGGCAGATTCATCAGCATGGGAACCACCTTTCTTGTCTTTACATACATCTTTTTAAGTCTTGGTTTATGCCCCATCCTAGGTCGGGGGGGGGGGCGGGCGCGGCCCCCCCGCCCCGCGGGCCCGGCGCGCGGTGCGGCGACGGGCGCGCGGGGGGTG